>SNQJ01S0011332.1:243100-261209 GCA_010110895.2 Picea sitchensis | reverse complement strand
ACGGGCTTGAACTACTGTGTGTCTCCTTGCCAGAATGCTTCGGGGAGAGACGGTAATGTCTATTACCACTCCTCGATCTCCTTCTCCTCTCAGGGGTTCTGACACTTCTTGATCTGCTTGTGTCACTCCCTTTTTCCAATTTCTTTTCTATTCTTTCCAGGCTCTTCAACATTGTTATGTTGAATTCACCTTGTCGATCCCTGATTTTCATGAGCTTTCGACTATCAGCTAGGCGAGCCTGGGCATCTTTCTGCAATCTTTCGATGAGTTGCATCATATGTTCTTCCTTATCCATCTCTTTTCCATGCCCATTAGAGTTTGTTCCTTCGACTCCTAGGTTGACATCCCTTCCTACCCTTTCATCCTCTGTTTCGGAGGCAATCTGCACCTTTTCCCTCTCCATACTCGACGTTGGTTAACTGGAATCCTGACTCTCGTTAAACTCTGCACACACATTGTGAAATTCAATTCGAAGTTTGTCAGGCCATTAAAACCTCTCGAATGATTCACAACATTTATAAACCAATATGGACAAGAACAAAAGATGTTTCGATCCAAATAAGTTTCCTGAGCTCTCGTTGGGCTCTGCAAATTCTGGGACTTTAGACTTCAGAATCTCGGTCCACGAAGATCCAACAGTTAAATATTAGTAACCAAAGTCACCCTTTTTTGCAACTCGTGATCTCGCGAGTTCGTGAGTCGANGTTGTGGCGTCCAACCCTGGTACCTCCCTTTCACGAAACCCCGAGAAGTGATGTTGAATTTTCTCTTCTCGTTCTCGCTACTTCGTGACTTCGCGAGTTTCAATGTCGAGCTCCCATGCCCTTATCTCGTGAGTCCCCGAAATCGCGAATTCCTTTATTCTCCGGGCCCACAGCACAGCTGTCGCCCTTCATCGTCGTGGCATGTGGTACGTTCAGGAGGGTCCACATCACTTTTAACGACGTCATCGGGTCCCACCACTCTCGCCTATCTTCTCGACTCACTAGCACATGGTACACATTCATGCGTCCAATTCCAATCCAAGCATGGAATCCAACGGTCAGATCCCCTCCTCAGATCAACGACGTAGATCTTTTTGGCATGCCGGAGTTTTCGAGAGTTTGCGTATCGCGATTCCCACACTCATGTGTGATTCAAAAATGGATTTAAACCCTACACATACTCTCCAGATCCAATGGTCACGAGGGTCCACCTTCCCTCCCGAGCAGATCCTAAGGTTCTAACGCTATTGGTGTGGAGACTTATTTCCCCGTGGCCATAGACCACCCCGACTGTGGTTTCACACACCGCTAAACCTCCTGAGCTTAAAACTCGTCAATTGACTCCTTGACACTTCGGGGCAAACCAAGGTCTGAAATTGGCCTTCTAGACCCAATTTCCCTCGCACTCTGGGTCCAAAGACTGCTCCACTGGCCCATCTAGGCTCTGTGTCGAAACCATAGCTCTGATACCAAACTGTAGCGCACCCTTTCAGCTACCATGGCTTAATCGCTCTTAAAAGGAGACTTTAACACCACATGGTACATAACTCATGCAGGTATTATATAATCCACATGAATTTAAACAAATAAACACATTCTACACAGAGTATTCATATGAGTTACTTCCATAATTAACAATCAATAACGTTTCATACTAATTCATATACACAGCGAAAATCATGATAACATAAACAGTAGAGTCATGCAAAAAAATGATTAAGACATAATCAGATACTTATCTTTTAACAGTGGTAGAATCCACCAACCAAGTGTAGGCCTTCCACGAACCTCCCAGCCTTAGACCACATTGCTCATCAGCTCAACAGTGAGTCACCCCTGAGCTGGGACTAAGCTCCACCCCGAGACAAGGAATCCTAGGTTAGGCTGAGGTTACAGTGAAAACAACACACATCCACAGTAAGGGATTCTCTCCCAGGAACCACCCACACTCACTGCCCACATACCCTCATTCTCCACATGCATGTTCCACCCCAGGAGTATACACCTTCTCTGTCACCTGGACAGTCCTTTGGATACTAATCTCCCTTGCCTTGGGTTACAGGAACAGGCCGGACCGGAAGTCTCTAGCTCCATGGCAGCTACAAGGTTCCTTCCAGGAGTTCTCTCCTTCCTCTGTGCACTCTCTCACCTGGAGGGAGTCGCTCCCAGGTCCATCAACATGTTCTTCCAACTTCAACCACCCCTCTCACCTGGAGAGAGTGTGGTACAAACTAGCCAACAAGTCACACAGGATCAAACACTACAAATCCACCACAATCAATGGGAAATCAGACACGAACACCCCAGGATAGCTCCAGACAGGTGCAACAACACAAACAGGCTTAGCAGGGATGGGACACTTTCATTTTCTCAATTTGGAAACACAAAATAGACTCACACTCTGGATTCTCAGGGATGCGTGACGAGTCGTCCACGCAGGGGTCGATGCAGACTCCCCGGTTTAGAACAAAGAAGGGAGTACCAACTTTCCCGAACAAACACAGACTCTTTCCCAAAATCAACACAAGCTTCTCGTTCTGGGAATGCACACACGAGTTTTCTCAGAGCCAGACACAGAATTTTTGAATCACAGGGATGCACGAAGGTTCTCTATAGGAGTCGGGTTGGTCGTACTACTTAGAGATCGTACCCCCTCAGGCAATCCCCTCCAATGAGAGAGTGAACCCTTCTCACGGCTCACCCTGGCCATTTTATTCGCATGCGTCAGGGTTGACACTTGTCACCCATGGAACTGCATGCGTTCCACCAGCACGCATCACCCTTGTATGTCCTCCCTTTCCAAAAACTTAGGATAAAACATAAAATGCACATGTCTTTTTGGGATAATATTAAAATATTATTCCCAGGCTTAATCCCCCTAGGCTTAGCCCCCAGGCTCAACACTTAGCCCCTNTCCACCTTCCATCCCCTAATCCCTTGCCTTCTCTGTGGAAGCTCAGTCCCCCTTCACTCATTCATCATGGTCGGTCTGCACCTGGCGGTGTTTACAATTTTATTAAATGTTTTTGTATATATAAAAATACAAAATCAGGCCCTGGGCCTCCAACCCTTAGGCTCTTTGTCCTAACAATCACATAAGCCCACCGACTTATACGCACTTGGCTCACCAGCCTATAACACATATTTACAATTCATTTCATACATTAGATTTACAACTGGACTCGGCCTTGGGGACATTACATATACAACATGCAAACCAACTCCAGGGTTGCTACCGATGAGGTAAATCATCAGTCTAGATTGTATACTTTTTCTGTATTCATTGAACCTAATTCTGCTTTACTTCTTACTCATGTTGATGAAAGTAGTAGAATACGACACAAAAGGTTTGGACATTTGAATTGCAGATACATGCAATATCTTAGCAAGCAAAGATTGGTTGATGGTCTACCAGACATCCATTTCTCCAAGGGAGTGTGTGAGGGATTTGTTCTTGGGAAAGTCTCAGAGAGCCTTCGCACCTTTAGATCTGATCCATAGTGACCTCATGGGTCATTTTACACATCCACAGATCAACAAAGAGAGGTTTTTTCTAATTTTTGTTGATGATTTCTCACGTTTTACATGGATCTACTTTCTCAGGGAAGAATCTGAGGTCTTTCAACACCTCAAAGATTTCAAAGCCCTAGTTGAGACACAGTCCGAAAAGAAGATAAAAGTCCTCTGAACTGATAATGGGGGAGAGTATGTAAATCATGAGATCCATAATATTTTCCATGAGGCAGGGATTCAGTTGAACCACACAGTTCCCTATACTCCACAACAAAATGGAGTTGCTGAGCGGAAAAACCGATCTCTAAAGGAGATGGCATATTGCATGCTGCATGCAAAGTCACTACCATAGAGACAATGGGACGAAGCACTTAACTATGCAAGATACATCCAAAACATATATCCCCATATATCTGTCAAGGATAAGACCCCCTACGAGGCTTGGAGCGACCTCAAACTGGAAGTGACCCACTTTTTCATTTTCAGTTCACGTGCATGGGCCAAGATTCCCTTTGAAAAGAGGAAGGCACTTGATCCACAGGACATTGAGTGATTTTTTTTTGGGTACCTCGATGATGTGAAGGGATATCATCTTATTGATCTTTCCTCAGATCGAATCATCATTGAGAGTAGTGTCCAATTTGAGGAAAGTATCTTGCATCTACCTCATCGACTGCATGCAGACACCTTCACTCTTCCACCTGTCTGAGATGATCAAAATGCACATGCTGACTCTTCTTTAGATGAGAGTTCTTATTCAGAGGACTCAAATGATTCAGATTCAGATTCAGTACAGTCAGATGCAGATTCAGAGCATCCAGATGCAGTTGCAGAGCCAGACCAGAGGGCCAAGTGGGCACAAACTACTCTTCAGGATGCACGGGATCCCATTGGTGATCCAACTGATACTAGGAGGACTCAATATGATTTCGAGGAGCCTCTTGTTGCACTCACTTCCACTGAACCATTTCCCTCTAGACATATTTTTTTGGTTGAGTCTTTAGATCCACAGTCTTATGGCGAGGCTGCTGGAAATCCCTTTTGGGAATCCGCCATGCAGGAGGAGTACAACTCCCTCCTCAAGAACCAAACTTGGGATCTGATTCCCCTTCCTTTTGGGAGGAAACTTGTCAGATGTAGATGGGTCTATAGGACCAAGAGTGCAGTGGATGTACAAATCAGCAGATAAAAATCCAGTCTTGTCGCCAAAGGCTTTCAACAGGTTCATGGTATTGACTATGATGAGACCTTCGCTCCAATAGCTAAGATGGATTCCATACGATTGGAACTTCAAGGGATGGGAAGTCCATCAGATGGACGTGAAGAATGCATTTCTTCACAGTGATATATATTAGGAGATATACATGGATCAACCCCAGGGATTTATGCAGGACTCATCTTGGGTCCGTCGACTAAAGAAGTCACTTTATGGCCTTAAGCAAGCTCTGAGGGCATGGTATGCCAAGATGGATTCCTACCTGTTGTCACAAAACTTTGTATGTTGTAAATCAGACCTGAATGTCTACATTCTCAGGATGGATGATTCACTTCTACTTTTAGTTTTGTATGTCAATGATTTGTTGATCACCGGGTGATCGACTTCAATGATTGTTGCAATCAAGAGGATTCTACATGACAATTTTTTGATGATGGACATGGGTCTGCTACACTTATTCCTTGGACTCGAGATTAGTCAGGATGCATCAGACATGAAAATGTCTCAGGCCAAGTATGCATGAGATCTCCTTGAGAGATTTCACATGATAGACTGCAAGTCTTCTCCGACTCCTTTCCTATCAGGGTTCAAACTTGAGGATGGAGGGGAGACTCCACTGGTTGACAACACACTGTATAGACAACTAGTGGGGAGTTTGTTGTATCTCACACACTCCAGACCAAACCTCTCATATGCAGTTGAAAAAGTTTCCAGGTTCATGCAGGAGCCATATGAGCTACATTGGAAGGATGCAAAGCGTATACTTCAATACATACAGGGCATCATAACCTTTCGGATTCATTATGCAATATACTCTACATTAGATCTCATCAAGTTTACTGATTCTGACTGGGATGACGATAACATTGATCGCAATTCCACATCTGGTTACTCACTTAGTCTTCATTCTGAGTCTATTTGTTGGTCAATAAAGAAGCAAGATTCCATTTCACTATCTTCAATCAAAGCTGAATAAAGAGGGTTAGTTAACATAACTATTCAGGCTATGTGGCTACAATATTTTCTCACTGAGTTGGGAATTCAGTTTCATCGACCGATCGTCATCTGGTGTGACAACCAGAGCACTCTGAAGTTCTATAGAGATCCAGTTCATAGGCAGGGGGTGAAGCACATAGAGATCCACATGCACTACATCTGAGACTTAGTACACGAGGGGATCATTGACTTACAGTTTTGTCCTTCAACAGAACATATGGTAGACATCTTCACCAAGACCTTCACTGAGCATAAATTCCATTCTCTGTGAAGTCATCTTGGAGTGGAGGACACAGTTGCCTAGAAATTGTAGTTCTTATTTTTACATACATTGTACCTTGAGGGGGGGTTTTCCCATAAGGATTTCCCTCTTTCCTCACTTTATTTCGGTGTATCTTTTGTATTTGGGTACCTAACATGGCCTCGTTGCCAGGACCCATTCTTTATTTTCACCATAGTGATGTTCAGGGGGGGGTGTTGGAGTTACTTCACACACACCTATGATTTATTTTTCTTAAGGTTTTTCCTTGTTTGTTAGCCATAATTAGTCATTATCCAGTCTCCTATATTTTAGGGGAGAATATTACACTCGAATAATATTCTCTTTTAGTTGACACTTCAGTTTGACTAGTTGAGTTGAGTTTAGATGCTGCATTGGTTTTATCACCACGCAACATTGGGATCATCACCATGCTAATTCGACCTTGCCTTGGTATCATCACCAGAATGGGGCATTACCATTGATTCCCTGAGTTAACTCCTCGCTACTCTCTGTTCAGTCAGTTAACTCAAGACTAGTTGACTAGTTAACTCAATTAGGTGGCAGTTCACTCCTGTAACTGCTTGAGAGACTAGACTAGGTGGAAGTTCACTCCCGTAACTGCTGGTGTGTGTCCAGATCACTCTAGACCACCACTATGGTGCATTGGTTCACCTCTAGTGTGCACTCATTGAGCTATACATAGTATATCATGTGTAAACTGTTCATTATTCACAACGGTTAATGAGAATTCTTTCATTCTTTCTCTCCTTCTTCTGCTTTCTCAAACTCTCTCTATAAATGTGTGTATTATTGTTTAGCTAGATATATTATGTGTAGCCTCAACACATTTACATTGAAATATCTCCATGTGTCTTCGACCTTCGGTCCTTTCACCTTGCACGTGATGTTGTGTCCCAAATGCCTGAGTTCCCGAAGTCTCGAACTCCTGAAGGGGTCCACTCTCGCGGAGTGACGTACTAGATGCGACGAAAATTACTGGTGGGTCTTGAATACACCTCCCTCCATATCGGCGGAGTGGTGAGTTACTGGAGGGGAGGGTGGCGCATGTTGTATCCAAGTGTTCCCACATCACCCTCAGTGAAGTTGGCATATCGCTTCGCTCGACTGATCATCTTCCCGGTCCCTCGATCCTATGGTTACGATGCCTCCATGTAATCCTTGGATCCACGACCTCCGATACTTCATAACTTCAGCCTTCAGGGATCTTGAGGTGAGTATCCCCTTGTTTCTCTCGAAGTGGTCAATGTTGAGCTGACCTTGTCGTAGATCCAACAACTAGGAAAGAACCCGAAGGATCCCTAGATCTATGGTCCCGGTCAATTCATGGCTCCAACCTTCAAGGGTTTTGGATTTACTGCCACTCCATTCACCTGAAGCAGGAATTCGCCGAAGTACTGTACAGGGGTCCCTCCCGAGTGATCAGATGGTTACATGGGGATCCTATGATCTCCACAGATCTATGACTCTCCTTACTTTGTAACTTCAAGGTTCGAGGAGTTCGATGCTATAGCATCTCCATTCTGCCAAAGTGGAACTTCACCGAAGTCGTCTCGATGTAGATCCAATGGTCGAGAGAACTTTCGATTGATATTGATCGATGGTTTTTGTTACTTTGCAATGAAGAGTCAGATCCTAGTTAGCCGATGAGACATACCCCTCTACCCACTAGAGTAATCACCCATTGCCAGTCAACTTTGTCGGTAACTAAAACTCTCGGTTTTTCTTTGGCCAGTTTATGACTAGTAGGGTCAAAAATACCTCGAAGTCTCGGACTTCCGGTGCTCCTAAGCTAGAAGGGATTAGCTCCCTTAGGCTTAGTGTAGTGTTCCTAGGTGTTGGTCAAATGGGTCCTTCTAAACTCTCGTGAGTTAAACAAAAATATCTTCATCATAAAGTTGTTAAGGACTTGGGCATGATATCCCGATCACACAACAAGGATTCTGAAGAAGATATCCTCTTCAGACCGACATGGCCAGATTGAAGCAATGCTTTCTATCCCAGCTCTCCTATAGGTTTACATTCCAATACACCTCGAAGGATAAGCTAGGGTGTATAGACGATTGATCAGAAGCATAAGTTCACAAGAAGATAAATGCATACACATAGCTTGATCATTCAATACAAAAACCATATATATATATATACATGCATTCACCCATTATTTCATTTCAATGCATAAAGTATGAAAACACTTATCAGAACCAGAAGATGTGATGCGACTTCTGAAAGGGGTGTTTTTTTCCACCCAGCCATAGGCTCAGTCACTCCTAACAGATTTACCATTGTCTACTCCTGAGCTAGACCACAAAGATATGAGAGAGAACGCTTCTTTCTGGCTCAACAACAATTAGGAACGGAGATTACTCTCCTCCTCCCACAGGATCTTGGAAATGGGTCTTCTCTATACCAAGCAAGGAGGTATGCCTGAGTACTTCCTTGGTCACTCATAAACCTCATTTATCAGCTTGAAATATAACCCTACTAGCCACTCCCTGCGACCATAATGTGCTTGTTTTTTTTCAGTTCTTCCTCGAACCCGAGAGCTTAGTCTTTATTCTCTTTTTCCTCAACTCTCCTCTTTCCACCACGCCTTCCTTTATTTCCTTCCTCAACAAGATTGCGTGTGGCCCAAATCCCCAGTCTATGGTTAGGTATGAAATCCTTACAGATGGGTGCTCTTCCCCATCCCTCATTAACTCTTGAGGAGGTCTTCCCACCTACCAACCTGACTGGTAATTCATTCCTGGGTTAGAGGACTATTCTGGTCCCGAGTAATTAAATCCAACAAGGTAATGGTTTGGTGGGGGTTATCTCAACCATTGCTGGTTCCCCTCACCATCTCTTTCATAGTATCCTTGGTATATCTTGGAAAACCCCCCTTTCAATAGTTATGTAACACTTATCCATTTTATATTTATAACAAAGATTACATTCATTGACCTTTTATACAAAGGTTCATCAAATCAAACATTCACACATATCGAGTTTGCCATAGCCTTTTGGCCAATGTAGTTATATTTACAAATTGGGGAAAACATGGGTGTTACAATCCCCTCCCCATTAAAGGAACACCATCCTCGATGTTCTATCTATCAATGTGCTCTGTATATACAGAAGTAAACAAAAATGGATATGCCTGTCTCATGGAATCATCCATTTCCCACGTAGCCTCATCTGGGCCAAAGTGTTTCCACTGCACCTTGACCTGTGCAATGGTTCAGTTCTTGAGTGAGGTTTCCTCCCTGTCTAGTATGCATTGAGGTTTTGGAAGGAATTATCCGTTCATCTCCACCTAGATCATAGACCAGTCAATTATGTGATTAGAATCATGTAAATATTTCTTCAATAATGAAAAATGGAAAACATTATGTGCCTTCACTGTGGGAGGGAGTGCTAGCTTATAGGCTAAAGGTCCCATTCTATCCAAGATTTCAAAGGGTCCACAATATCGTGGTGCCATATTGGCACAAGCTCCCATTCTCAAGGAACTCTTCCTAGGCCTAACTCTGAGATATACATGGTCTCGTGTCTTGAACTCTTTGGGAGTCCTATTTTTGTCAGTGTAAATATTTTGTCTGTCCTAAGAAGTTTTCAGATTTTTCTTTATCTGAATCATTTGTTGCTCCATTTCTTTCAGCATGTCAGGTCTGATTGTAATTCTATCCACTGGATTACTCCAGCTGATTGGAATCTTTCACTGTCTACCATAGAGGGCTTCAAAATGGCTCATCTTCAATTACTCTTGATAACTGTTGTTGTAGGCAAACTCTACCAATGGCAGATAGTCTTCCCACTTCTTAGGCTAATGCATTACATGCATCCTTAACATGTCTTCTAATATTTGGTTCACTCTTTCTGTCTGCCCATCAATTTGAGGGTGATAAGATGTGATAAACAACAACAATTTAGTCCCAAAACCAACCATTAAGGATTTCCAAAATATTGAAGTAAATTTTGTGTCTCTGTCAGATATAATATACCTAGGCATGCCATGCAGTCTGAATATATCCTTCATGAAGATGTTGGTAATATTTATTGCCTTGCAATTTGACTTGACAGGAACGAAGTGAGCATACTTGCTCAATTTTTCCACCACTACCATGATGGCATCATTATTGTTGGCACAGGGGTAGACCCAGGGTTCAACTCCAAGAGTGCACCAACAAGCCCTAGCTACTGGCCCTTTCGGTAGCACCTGCAAAGAAGATGCAGTCTCACCTGAAGCAACTATGAGGGGGTTGCAGGACAGAGATGTCTACAACCAAGGGAATATCAAGTGGTTCTTATTACAACAACAACATAACATGCATTTACCATTCAACTAGCTAGATCTATCCTTCATACCTATAGATCTGATCTAATACAATGATGCAGATAACAATATAACAACAACATAGCTCAAAGAATCAATCACACACACAACAACATATGTACGTCGTTCACCCTCTCTCTAGGGCTACGCCCACAGAAATGTGCTTATGATATATTAACATAAAGCTTACAGTTTTGATCTGCTCTCTTGGCCAACAAATCCTTTCTCTTCTCGCTCTCCTTCTCCTCTTCTTGTGCACCCAACTGCAGGATTTGATCTTGTCACCCAGCTGAAGATCTTACAATACCAGAAGGCTCTCTCTCACAACACTTCTCTCACCCCTAATACAATATTCTCCCAATGAATAATAGTCAATAACAAGGCAAAGCCACAGTACCCCCCTGACCTAGGTCCTCTTGACCTCTATTTATACATTATAATCTATCGCCGACAGCCTCAAGTCGAAACCTAGGTGTCAAAAACCCTAATTACCAAAACCTTAGGTGTCTACAACCCTAGGTCAACTTGACCCATTCTTTTCGGGCTTCACTAGCCTGTCTTTCCTTCTTCATCTCGTGGTGCTCCAAGGCATCTAATGCTGGATTTTTCCACTTCCTGAGTCATCCTCGATCCATCTTCCTTGTTGATCTGTCATCCTCTATATCCTCATCCAACGACTTTCTTTTCCACACTTCGCTCCATCTTTTCTGTTCTTTTCCTCACTTCGACCCAATGATAGTCACTGTGTCTCCCGCGAAGCTCCCTTTTTACCTTTTCTTCCTCATTCTTCGCTTCCTTCCATAACCAAGGGCCAAAAGGCCCCCAACACTCACTTGTGACTTGTCCCGAGGAACTTGAGATCTGATCCTCTTGTTTTACTTTGACTTTCGATTGCATAGTGCAACCCTTTCTTTCTGCTTTATGCATCCTTTCCATCCTTGTGCAGTCTGTCTTTTCTGTGTCTGGTACCCAGTTTCAACTGCACCTGGTACCTAGACCCTTGTCTTCTTGATTCTAGTTAGAACTGCGAGGCAACTGGTTGTCATAGTACAACTTTAGTCGACTCCCATTCACCAAGCCTTCCTTCCAGTCTCCTTTCAATGTCTTCAGCTGCACAACTCCTCCTTCTGTAACATAAGAAATCTCATATGGTCCTAGCCAATGTGTTCTAAACTTTCTAGGGTGTTTGATAAACTTACTTTCATATACCAGTACTAAATCACCTTTCCTGAATATCTTCTTCTTGATGTGTCGGTCATGATAGGCCTTTTCTCGTTCCTTATGAATTTTCTAATGGAAGCCTGCAATGAATCTGTCTTCTTCTAGTTCGACCAACTGTGCTAGACTCTCATGAATAGCGCCAATATCATCCATGTCTATAAATGCAACAATTCTTAAGCTTGGTACCAAGTACTCCATTGGGACAACAACTTCAAGACCATAAACCAACTTGAAAGGGGTCTGCATTGTTAATTTCTTGCAAGTGGTTCTATAAGCTCAGAGTACTACTGGTACTCTTAAATCCCAGTCATCCATGTTCACACTGCAAATATTTGTTAATGATGTCTCCAAGATCTTGTTGAATGCTTCAACCATTCTGTTTGCTTGTGGATGATAAGGTGTACTCTTCTGACGGTGGACTACAAATTCTTCAGTTAGGGCTTCAACTGTCTTATTCATGAAGTGTGTACCTTGATCACTCATAAGGACCTTAGGGCATCCAAACCTGGTTATTATGTCATCAAAAATAAAATGTGTAGTTGTAGCTGCACTACAGTCCTTGACTGCTCTTGCTTCGGCCCATCTATTCAAGTATTCTATCACAGTGATAATACACCTTGCTCCGGTGCACTTCCCTGGTGGGTTTATAGGTCCCACGAAGTCAATGGCCCATTTTTCAAATGCTTGTAGGGTCATCTGTGGTGCTAATGGAATCTCATCTCTTTGGGATGGTTTTCCAACTTGCTGGCATACATCGCATGCTCTGGTATATTCTTTAGCATCTCTGTGTAACGTAGGCCACCAAAGGCCAGCTCGCAAAACCTTCTACACAGTTGCTTTTCCGGCGTAATGTCCTCCTGCAATGCCTTCATGAGCTTCTTCAAGGATCATAGGGAATTCTACCTCCATCACACATCTTATTAGGATCTCATTAGGTCCCATTTTATATAGATGACCAGTTATCAATGAAAAATCTATAGCATGCACCACTAGTTGTTTCTTCTGTGGGATTGTGTACTCGGATGGAGCCATTCCTATTGACAGGAACTGGACTATGTCTGTGAATTAGTCATCAATCTTTCTAATGGAGAGAAGTTGTGCATCTGGTAGTGTATCCTCCATACTGGTAGGTTCTTCGCCATTCTCCAACCTCGACAGGTGGTCTGGGCCCTTATTCATTCTTCCTAGCTTAACTATGATCTGAAAATCATATTCTTGAAACAGGAGAAGCCATATGCAGATTCTCCCCCCAAACACTGGCTTGTTGACTAGGTACTTCAATGCGGAGTGATCAGTAAACATTTTAAAGTGTCCTCCCAACAAGTAGTGTCAGAATTTCTGCAATGCATACACCATGGCTAATCCCTCTCTCTGTAGTAGTGTAATTGATTTCAGATGTAGATAGTTTTCTGCTAGCAAATGATAATGGATGGTCAATGTCCCCTTCTCTAGGTTGTGCTAGCACTTCTCCTAACGTAATATAAGATGCATCAACATGCACATGAAATTCCTTGCTCCATTCTGGAAAGACTAGAATGGGCACAATCACCATCTTTTGTTTCAGTGTGTCGAAGCTCTGCTTGAATTCTTCTGTCCAACCAAAATGACAATCTTTCTTTAATAAATTCTCCATTGGTGCAGTAATCTTAGCATATCCTTTGATAAATTTCCTATAATAGCCAGTATGTCCTAGCGCAATACGCAGTTGTTTGACTGATGTAGGTGGTCGTAAATCAACTATAATTGCAATTTTGGATGGATCCACCAACAATCCTTGCTTGCATACAATATGACCTAATAATACTCCAAATGGTGAGAAGAAGATGCACTTCTTCAAATTCAAATAAATTTGAACTGCCTGCATTTATCCAGCATTAGCCTTAGACATTCAATATGATTTTTTAACAAACTAAAAATAGTCCAGTCATCAAAGTATGCTTCTAAAAACTTATGAAAAAATTCTTTGAATGCTTCAACCACCACCCTGGAAAATATGGTTGGGGAATTCTTCAGTCCAAATGGAATTACTGTATATTGGTAGGATCCCCACTCTGTGTAAAACGTGGTCTTATGGCGGTCCTCCTTAGCAATACATATCTGATGGTATCCTAAAACCCATCTGTAAAAGAATATACTTCTTGGCCTCCCACATTATCCAGCACTTCGTCTGTGAAAGGTGTAGGGAAATGATCATGTAGACAAGCATCATTCATCTTCCTGAGATCTACACAAATCCTGATCTCACCTGTCTTCTTATCTTTCACTACCATGGGGCTAATCCACTCCGACTCTTCGACAAGTTCAATAATCCTTGCTTCCATCATTCCGTCGAGATCAATCTTTACTTATTCCTTATATTTCAGGTTCAATCTGTAGGGTCTTTGCTTGACTGGCTTCACATCTGGTTTCAAAGGTATTCTCATTTCACCCATAGGTCCTTTGATTCCCTTCATATCAGTGAACTTAGTCGAGAACGAGTCCTGATACTCATGCAGTAATTCTGTGATTTTGTCAGTGGTAGCAGCGTCCCAGTAATCTCCGACATTGGCAAGATTTAGTGTCTCCTCTGTCCTGATTTTGAATTTATTTATATTTATCAGTTGTCCAATGAATGGTAGTTCAACTCCTGATCCTTCCACATCTCTCTGGCCTTCTTTTTCTACGATATTCACCTTCCTTGGATCATCGTCTTCGTCGGCATTGATGTTGTAGCAGGTCTGTAGTTTCTGGAGGGGCGCAATCCATTAATCCTCTTCTTTCTCGAAAGGGAGGCCAGATGCCTCCTCAAATACTTTCTATATCACCGTCTGTAGTGCTTAATCAACAGAAGGAAATTCACTGTCAAACAAAAAGGTGGTTATAAAATTTTGGATCATACCTTCCCATTCCGAAGAGACAAGGCGCAACTCTGCTTGAGGGTACCAGTTAATTGGGGTGGTATCCAACGTATTGACAAATCTGTGTCCCATTGTTCTCTAGGAATGTCACTCCAGGCCTCTTCGCAACTTTGTACATGATCCTTTGGGTAGCTTCGACATATGTACCATGCTTCACAGCTTCCTACTTGTGTTGAAAACCACGTTGTCATCAAAGTTCAACATTGTGTCCAGTCTGTAATATTTCTTTTATGTGTCCCCCACCATATTGTTGGTGTGGCTTTCATGGCCTCATCCATTGCCAACATCCTCTATTGTGTTGGTGCACATGTCTCAAATTCTGATAAGAAGTTTTCTAAGGGGTTCAACCCATCAAATATGGGTAGATTACTCACTATTGTGCCAATCCAATGAACTTCTCTGGTTAGCCTAGCACATCTTCTTATAGATACTTCGTACATCTGGTTCTGCCAGTTCTCCAGCGCTTCTTCTGAGTCAGATGAACATGTACTGTCACTTCGCTAGCTCAGATTCCCGTCAGCTGCAGGGTTGATATAATCTTGTTGTCTGGCTGTTAATTTGTAGATGTTTTCCAGTTCAAATGCATGGTCCTCTTCTCTGATAGGTTCTGTGTATCATGGACCCTCATCTGGATCTAAAGGTGCAATGACCCTAAGGCCAACTTTCTCAAATTTCATGCGTCTTTTCTTTAGATCAACAATAGTGGAATTGTCAAAGGCCCAATCAATTCCTAGTAATGCAGGGTAAGGGCAACTATCATCAACAATTTCAATTACCTCAAAATATGCAAAGGTTATTACTCCATTAATGTCCACTAGAACATGCTCTAATCATCCAAATGGGTTGATAGCTTGTTGATTAGCCATGCCGAGCCTTATAGGGGAATATATCAGCTTGGGTTTTCCCATCAGTGCCCAAGTCTTCTTTGTCATGACATTGACCTCTGACCCTAAGTCGAGGAACACATATTCTATCTCATACTCTCCTATCTGAGCATTCAAGTGTAATTCTTTATTTGTCCTTCTCCTTTTTCCAATTTGGTGCACTGCTCTATCTATTTTTACTAGTTCATATTGCTTGATTAAATCTTGTAATTCTTGTACAACACCTTTATCTTGAATCAATTTAACACAAGTGTACACGAATTCCATGAGTTTGCTTACCTCTTTCCCTTCTGTTGGCAATGCAGATGGATCAAACGCCTAAGGCATGCCATATTATTTGATTTTTGGTTGTCTCTTTGATGAAGATCCTTGATCTCCTTTGAACTCTTTCCTTGCCTCCTCGAATATCTGTCTTTCTTTCTTAGCATCGAATGTTGGGGTCTTTTCTGTAGCCTTCCTGACTCCATGGTCATTTTCACTCTTTCCTTGGGCTTCTCTGTCTTCTCCTGTAGCAGTGCCTCCTTGAGTAATAACGATGACTCTAGGGTCTACTCCGCGAGGTTCAACATATATCAGTTGTACTTGTGGGTTCTTCTAGGGTCCTCGTCTTTCCTGAAGTTTAGCCAGCAACACATGGCATTCCTCTATGTCATGATCGAAGGAGTTACAATAACTATAGGTTGTGCAGGGATTCTGATAATCCCTTGCTAAATGTCCTGGCTGCACGCAGTTGTAACAAATTATTTGTCCTCGGCCTCAACCCATACCTCCTCCTCCTCCTCGTCCTTTGTAGCCACCGCGAGGAGTGAAATTTCCTCTCCCCGGAGAGTTGTACTGCTGAGTGTTTCCCTCTTGTTGTACTTCGCCTTGAATCTTGTATATGTCTCTCAACCTTTCATGCATCAGATCATAAGCTCTACAATCTCGATCATCATGCCCCACTGATTTACAGAATGTACAATACAAGTTTGTGGGTGTCTGGACATACTTCTGCATGTAGTAGCACTCACCTAGGCGATGCCTATTTCTGCATACATCGCACCAGGGTAGGTTAACTTTCTTTAAGGGGCTCAGTGCCCCTGATGCCAATTACTTATAAAATAAGGGACAATGTTCCTTATCATGGCCTTCAGATCTGCATCTTACACACTGGATATCTTCCCTTTTGTCTTTTCCATTATCTTTCTTCATATTCTCGACCTGTAAAGACAAACTAGTTAGCTAGCTCATGATCTGGCTAATGCCTGAGCTATATTCTCCCATTGGTGTTGATTCAAGCTTCTGTTGGTAGGGCCTGTAGTTTGCACAGGGCAGGTTGCATAATTTGCACAGTAGGGTAGTTTGCATAGGACTTGGTTTTTGTCATTAATGTCAAACTTTAAAATGCCAAAGGGTGAGTTTGTTGTTCAGTTTGCACAGGCACCGTGGATCAGTTTGCACAGGCACGATGGTTCCTAATTTGGAGATCAACATGCTTCTTGACATATCGAAACGTGAAACTGCGAAGAACCCAGGAGGTGAGCCTTTGGTTATAACTTGAGGTCACATGTGAAACGAGCCTTGGAAGAGGAGTCAACACCCTTAGCTTGAATTTCGGAGATCGAAGATTGACCAGCACATGACGCGTCATCCTAAGTAACGTCACTATGATACGTCACTCTGGGAATTTCTATTTCGGGATTTTTGCATGGTAAGCAAAAAATCCAACATCACGAAGTCCCGAATGCTGAAATACCAAAAGGGACACACGTCGGATAATTTCGGGGATCGTGACTTGGAGTGTCGAAATATTTCATCACAGAAACGCCGAAATGATGAAATGCGAAAACGCCGAAATGCCGAAACACTAAAAGCTGAAATGTTGAAAGGGACTATTGTGAGTCTCGAAAACCCGAAAGGAAAAACGCCAAAATCTCGTCAGCCATTAGATTAAGAAAAGAAGGGATCAAGTTATGAAGTTTTGTGGACCGTTGATCAAGATCCATTTTGGGGATCGCGACTTGGAGTGTCGAGACACTTCATAACAAGAATGCCAAAATGTCGAAATGCAAAACGCTAAAATTCTGAAATGCGAAACACATTTTAGTTAAGCCCATGGTCATAGCCAATGGGCATATGGTTTAAGCACAAGTGTCTTGCCGAAGTGCTCGAGGGTTATTCTATGCTGAGATAAAACAAATGTATGATCATCGAACGGTGTTGGTTAAATATTTAAACTAATTGTGTGGCTATTGTTCTTCTTGAGGCCTTGACCAATAATAATCACTGTAAGGTAGTTATTCAGTTATTGTAACTAAATCTTCGAATCCTGAGGGTTCAAGTGTACGCTCTGAATGTACAGAGTAGAAATAAGTGAAATTTGGTGAGATGAAGGTGGGTGCGTATGGAATTAATGGTACAGCCATAGCTCTAAGGTAAAATTCATTTCTGTAAATGAATATAAAACCAAAATAAAATCATACAGGGACAGTGAGAAGAAATGATGAAGATATAGCAGAGATCAAGGGGAGAAGAATGGGTTTTGATATGATTATATAAACATAGAGGACTTGAATGATGAATCCTTTGCCAGAGAAGATAAAGAGTTGGTTTGTAGGTTCTTAGTGACATAGAAGGATTCTAGGGTGGTAGGGAGGAGTAAGGGGAGACTGTAAAAGTCTCTTGTACAAGTTGGTGCTTGTACATATAGGAGTTGTAGCTTCCATTCAGTAGGTGCTGAAGAAACAAAGGTAGCAGCCTCATCTGGGTTGTAACTCAGATAAAATAAGAATGTAAAGAGGAGTTGGAGCTTGCCTTTCATTCA
>SNQJ01S0011332.1:219656-243050 GCA_010110895.2 Picea sitchensis | reverse complement strand
GGCCTCGTTGCCAGGACCCATTCTTTATTTTCACCATAGTGATGTTCAGGGGGGGTGTTGGAGTTACTTCACACACACCTAGGATTTATTTTTCCTAAGTTTTTTCCTTGTTTATTAGTCATAATTAGTCATTATCGAGTCTCCTATATTTTCGGGGAGAATATTCCACGTGGAGAATATTCTCTTTCAATTGACACTTCAATTTGACTAGTTGAGTTGAGTTTAGATGTTGCATTGGTTTTGTCACCATGAAACATTGGGATCATCAGCATGATAATGTGCACTTGCCTTGGGATCATCACCAGACTAACACATTACCCTTGATTCCCTGATCCACTCCTCACTACTCTTTGTTCAATCAATTAACTGAAGACTAGTTGACTAGTTAACTTAGCTAGGTGGCAATTCACTCTCGTAACTACCTGAGAGACTAGACTAGGTGGCAGTTCACTCCCGTAACTGCTGGTGCATGTCCAGATCACTCTAGACCACCAATATGGCTCATTGTTTCTCCTCTAGTGCGTAGTCATTGAGTTATACAGAGTATATCACGTGTAAATTATTCATTTTTCATAACGGTTAATGAGAATTCTTCTATTCTTTCTCTCCTTCTTCGTTCTCAAATTCTCTCTGCAAATGTGTGTATTATTGTTTATCTAGATCTATTCTATGAAGGTTCAACACATTTACACATAGTACATCCCTAGCTATACTACAAGAGATATGTAGATTACAAAACCATAATAAAAAAATATTGGATGAGGGCAAGAGATTGAAAGAAGAAAAGAAGAATTGTCAAGATCAAGAAGAAAGAAGGATCTTGGATGAAGAATATACCAAAAGACTAGAAGATGAAATTTACATGAAGGTTGAGGAATCCTTAAATACTGATGAGGTAATATCAGAAATACAAGCTAGAATTGAAGAAGGACGTCAAAATTTGTTAGATGGGATCACACTGCAGCTTCAAAAGGAGAAAGAAGACAAGATTCAAGAAGGTCAATAGAAGATACTTGAAGAAGTTGAAATCCATCTAGAGGATGTACATGCCAAATATGATGGTATTATTTCAAAGGCTAGAGTAATCAAAGAACAAGCAAAGATGATCGAGGATTCCATTGTCACTGAAAAGAAGATAGATGAAATGCATGTGCAGAGTGAAGGAAGACCATCAAATGTGAAACTGTATCAACACCCTCATTACCAAGAAACATTTCAAGGAAGACAAGAAGGATGATATCAACATTATGAAGGAAGAAGATGGAATACTTTTCAATAGTCATGGAACAAGGCATCACCAAACTACTCTTCAACAAGATATTATCAGAGACCAATAACCACTACAAATTGGAGAAGCTTCAACAAAAATACATGGAATCAAAGGAAAGAAAATTATGCAACAAGTAGACACCAAGGATTAAGACCGAAAATAATTGATTTTGGATGGGTAGATCATCAACAATGGAATGAAGAAAGCAGGAGCATAAGAAAATCATATTGCTTGGTTTCATCACATGTGAAGCCTTTAAATGCAAAGCTTTGAGGATAAAGCTTTTTGAAGGAGGGTACTATGTTATGACCCAAGGGGGGCATATATATCACTAAATGTATATGAGATGACCCCAAGGGGGGGCATATATGGGCCTAAATGTACATGTAATGTGTAAATACATATGTAATAGGGTCGACCTAGTGATAAAGGGGTCTCATGTGCAAGTGTGAATAGCTATATATAAGAGATCATGTATTCATTATTGCGAGGTGAATTGTGAAGTATGAAAGGTATTTTGGTTATTTGGAGGGGGTTCCCCTATTATTTAAGGAGTTATTGTGTAACTTATCTATATTGGAGTTGTGCTCCACGTTGACATTTTGTACATGGTGTATACTTATGTTATTTTATGATATTTTGAAGTTCATTTGAATCTTAACATTTGGTACATGGTGTATACTTATGTTATTTTATGATATTTTGAAGCTCTGATACCAAATGTTAAGATTCAAATGCTTACAAATATCATAAAATAAGAAGTACACACCATGTACAGAATGTCAACGTAGAGCACAACTCCAATATAGATAAGTTACACAATAACTCCTCAAAGAATAAGGGAACCCCCTCCAAATAACCAAATACCTTTCATACTTCACAATTAACCTTCCAATAATGAATACATGATCTCTTATATATAGTTATTCACACTTTCACATGAGGCCCCTTTATCAATAGGCCAACCCTATTACATATGTATTTACACATTACATGTACATTTAGGCCCATATATGCCCCCCCTTGGGGTCATATCATATACATTTAGCGATATATATGCCCCCCTTGGGTCATAACACTTAGAGATGAATTGACTGAGCTTGTTGAGAGGGTATCAAATGTTGCTACTCCCTACAACAAAATTTAAACAAAGAGGGTTTACCACTTCGTAACGCAGTCCAGAGTAGAAGAAGGAGGCCTCTCGATCTCAGCCTTCAGACTAGGACGAGGCCTCGAGCGTTGAAGGAAGCTTCTCAATTTTTTGCTCCAAGTGAGTAATATGGAAATTTGATCTACAAAGGCTAGGCTAAAAATTTGAGTTGGACATGAAGACCATGAATATTGTTAAGGTTGTATTGTGATGTTAAGGCGGTGGGTTGTGGTTGCACACTAATCATTTGTCTAATTGCATTAAAGCCCTAACATAGGTGGAGGTGGAGCTCCCTAAAGACATTAGTCAATGCAACACTATGACATAATAATCATTTCATTTATAATTTCATTTCCAATCAGATTAGTATATTTAAAGAATTGAGGTGCATAAAGTATCAGAGTAGTATATTTAAAGAGCTGAGGTGCATAAAGTATAGAGTATAAGTTATCTAATAGTGTAATTCAATATCATTGTATGTGAGGATTAATGAAGAAGTCAAAGATAAAACATCAGGAAGATTGAAAAATAAAACATCGAGAAGAGTGAAGAGCTCAATGAGACCTCAATCTTATTATCCAATCAGATTTTGAAGAATAGGTCCTTTTTTATTATATAAAAAATAAAACATTGAGTTTGATATGCCAAACATTACATAATAGCGAAAAATATATAGTCAAACGTTCAACTAATATGAAGTCAACGTCGTATCAAACGTTAGAGTTCCTGGCTTGCATTCGACAGGGACTAATAAGCACTATAAGTGCCAAAGTACCCCATATATTTATGGGCTTGGGTGATGACAAAGTATCCCCCACATGGTCTTGAGAGGTAGACTTATTGTTAAAGATTTAATGATCATATATGTAGTCTTGTCCTTGTCATATGGATAAAGCCATACCATTTTTATATTTAATACAATAAAACTATTTTTGTGAAAAACAGGGTAATTAATGAATCCATCATAAGCTTTTAGAGGGATTAAAAATACTTAATGTAAATCTTTCATTGTTTAAATGATTAAAGTTTAAGATAGATCTATATCGATATCTTTTTATGTTAGTGTAATTAATAAATGACTAGTTTGTTTTTTATGTGAGATATTGGGTGTTAAATCTTATTATTTTAGTTTATTATTGTTATGGATGTACATGACACATTTGTTCCAACTTAAGCTATAGAGTGCACCTCACTTCTCTCAATGGAATAAGTGACTAGGTCATTGTTCCAAAAGTTCAAGAGTGGGTAGTTGATTTTCTGGTTGAGTACCTTTTAGTAGATGTCACATCTTTGGTATAGGAGCATTCATGAACAATTTAGGTATAAGTGTGAAAACAACATATGTTATGAACCAAATATCTAAATAATAATAATAATAACTACCCAAATCAATGATGTCATGCCTAAAACAATTAAAATAGAGAGACAATGACTAATAAGCCTATTTGAGGGGAAAACCTCATATTACAAGATATAAAATGCACAAGATAAGATACTCATTCAAATGATTCTCCTTAATGTGTATTTTGGAGATAGAGAGGGATAGAATGAAATACTTAGCTTACATGACTATAATTAATGTAAAATTGCAACATAGAATATGACCTGGTTGATTATTCAAAGGATCTGTTCAAAGAGAATTCCATTTGGGCCTCTTCACATGCCTCCTCTCATACTAGTAACATGGAGGTGAATCCTAACAAAGTTTCCCTATTGGCATCCTTCCCTTTGGCTAAAGACACATTAGAGATATTGGCACTTGAGGCTTAAAATATTTGCATTGGGGTTCAAAATAGTTCAGATGAAGGATATAATGGAAGATTTATTGTCAACCCTATAATTTCAGTCTTTGATCATTGTTTGATTGGGGGGGAAAAGGTCAAGGTCTTAGATGGTAGTCCTTCTTGTTAGTTTACAAGTTTGGTTGACTACCACACACATGATCCTCTTTATTCTCAAGGTATTGCATCCTACCAACCCACAGACTTGGCATGTGAAGCTCTTTTGCAGATCCTAACCTCACTTATCCTATGACAATGGAAAACTCCACAATCCGACACATATAACCTTCCAATAAGTTTGATTATCTCCAAATATAACAATGTGGGACCCTTTGTGACCTGGTGGCAAGCCTGTACTCAAACCGAGTTATGACTCTTCCATTAGTTGTAAGTTCTTTCACTTTTATTCTTTCCTCAAAATAGTTTGTACCTACACAATCCAAAAGTAGAGAGAAGAGAATATCACATTAATAATGAACTTGAATACAATGCAAAAATGAGGTAAACATGTCTAGAATGCATGGCTGAAGTATTAACTTTAAACTATGCACTCATGTAAATTTGTATGACTTCAATCAAAGACTTTACCTTCATTTCTTGTTGAATACATTATCAAATTATTAGTAGTTTTATAAAGTTGAGAGTCTGTGAAAATGATAATACTAGAAATATGATAAACCATAATATACAAACCAAAAACTTTACCATGCTTATAAAAATCTCATCAAGCTCTCTCTTAACACCACACTTTATAAGCTTAATCCTTATAATAATGCAAGTCAAAATCAAGGCAAGTTTAAATCATAAAAGTATGCAACTCAATAAGGTTAAGAATCAAGCCATTATATAGAAGTTCAAAACAATATGTCATCAATCATAAAAAAAAATCATTTTAATGGAGCATTGTATAAGATACATTTCAAAAAAGAATCATCATTAATCCTATACAAGGACAATCTTATATAGGGAAATATATGAGAGAACAATAATCTTAAAGCTTTATGGGCATTGTTAGTTTTATTTGTTGGTCGAGTGGATTGGTGACATGTAAAAGTTTGGCCATTTAATGTTTTTCTCAGTTGCAACAAGTTTGAGAAAAACAATAGAAAAATCATTTTTTATAAACGAAAATAAGAGCTTCGTAAAAAATGACACTTTGCTCAAATTGAAAATTGTCAACTAGTTGTCAAAATTTAATATACATTCTTTTAAGATGCAGATTGAAATGCATATGAATAAGCCTTAATTAAATTGTTTTGTTTTTCCAAAAAGTATAAGAACATACAACTTGAGTGGGCCTAATGGTTAAGAACACGTGTTTCCTCTTAAGAGGTCACAAGTTGAAATCCATAGAGGGGTAGGGTATGTATACCTCCGTAGACTTTACCAGTCAAATCGCTGGGCAGAGGGGGGTCCCTTTCCCACAAATAAGGGGGTCCCATACACCAATTTGGTGTGGCTTGGCCGTGACCTTAAAAATAGATTATTATTATTATTATAAAAATGCAAAAGGCATTGTTTTTTAATGAAAGTTTAAGGCTTCTGAAAAAATGATTCTTTATTGAAACTGAAAGTTATCTGCTCGTTTCCACTGTTTGATATGTACTCTTTTAAGGTGTGGATTGATTTTATTAAAATTTGACTTTTAATTGAATTATTTCAATCCACCAAAATGCTCAATTAACTCATTTATGCAATGAAGACCAAATCTTGACGAAATTGTTGAAACATCATGATAACCCAGGTTTAAGCAATCAGAAGCATGAAACCACTTTGAGTAAGTCTAGGTAAGTGTGTAAACAATATTGAATGATTAGTAAGCAAATAGACTCAAATGGCATGACCATTATGCACGCGAGAAAAATGTGACGAAATAGCAAATTTTCATGATGCAACAATCTCATCACCGAAATCATAATCATTAAGCTAGGTGCATGCATGAAATTTGACTAATGACTTTATTCCAATAGCATCACATCACCAAGTCATGATCCCATGAAAGATAAACCAAAAGAATTGATGATAAGAAGCACACAAAATAAAACAATCAAAGAAAGGAAAACCATCAAACCATCCCTTCAAATCAAGAGAAACAAAATCAAATACAAGAAAAGGCAGTAATTTCCAAAATTCAATGGGGGTCCCTTTATTTTTGCTAAAAAATAAGGGGAGTTGTTGAGGGCTCAACAAATGACGACTAACTGGGTGAACCAATTATCTCTATTATTAAGATAATGGGGCTTAAGTTTATTAAAATCCAGATGATAAGTTTCATGAGATTCTTAAACATTGTACAAGATCTAAGGGTCCCACATAAGATGAATTTAATCAAAATTTATAATACTGAATATCTACTCTATCTTAAATAATGAATCCAAAATAGGGAAAATTCAGTTTATACTATCTATGTACTATCGAATAGAAAAGGTACAACTATTGATTTTTATGATAAGTAGACATCTATCTAAATGCATAATCTACCTCTTTTTCCTGGCATTGCTTCGCTACCCACAAATGTCCGTAGCCCCCAAAAAGATGTTGTGTTACCATACAAGCATGGCCCCGCTGCAAGTGAGTGTCCATAGCCTAGACAGGTTTCCTTGTACTTCCCATACTTTGTAGTGCTTTCAACTCCCTTTTAATTATTAATTTCACCCTTTTGATTTGGTTTTTAAAAATTGCTATAGACAATTGGGTGAAGGAAGTGAGGTGGTAAGAGAGATAATTTTATTTTAAAGAATAGATGTCATACTTTAAAAAGTTTGACCCCAAAATTTTCCCTTAAACCATCAATGTAGAAGAATACTTTAATGTGGTGGGATGATGGCCGAGATTCAAAGAAAAGATAGATATAGACTTGGTCCTCTATTTAAAGAATATCATCACAATTTTAAAACAAGTCTTAGTGTTACTCCATAGTCACTAATCAATGCCAAAGATTTGAAACTTGATGTAGATGTTTTTGGACAAAACAAACCCATTTGTAATAATAACAAAGCAAAGATTGCATTTGTACATCCTCAAAATATTTCCCCTTATTAAACTTGAAAACAAAATAACTCAAAAAATCAAATAAAAAAATCAAGTCAAAAACCAAAAACAACGTACAAAACTATTTAAACTAATGCAAAGGACTATGTAAAGTCAAACAATCGTAAGAAAACAAAGCAAGATAAAATGTACCTTAGTTGTCCTAATAAAAAAAAAATAGGCCAGAATCATACTAACATATCAAAGACGATATCAATGAAACATGCACAAACCAAAAAATGATATGTCTAGTTAATCAGACCTTTTATTGAGATACAAAGAAAAATAGCAAACATAAACTAATATTAAAAAGAGAAATTAAACCTAAGCTAATCTTGTAGCTATGACTTCAATATTATAAGAACCTCATCAATTAGGTTACACCAATTTTTATTTCATTTTTCTCTCTTAAATAATTCCCGCTGCATTATCTTTGCAAAAGACAAATTACACTGAGCATTTCAAAACCAAATCTTTACAATTGTCAGCTGATAACCATAAGTCTAATATAGGACTGGAAAAAAAATATTTGCAAATGTAATTATGAGCAAGATTAATGACCAAGAGAGATGAAGGCTCAGGATAATCTTCCATGAATGTATCATGTTGATGGTTCATCTTCAACTCAACATCTTCATAAGTGAAACCGTACTGCCAATGCAACCATCCAAGTGACTTTGAACCTACAGTCACATATTTATTGAAAAGAAGAAGCAAGCAGTAGAATATTCTTTTAAGAAAGATAGAAAGAATTAAAACATCTATACTCAACATGTGTAGGATAATTCCTTTAAAATTGATTGGAAACTTTTTCAGATAAGAATTCTCCAGGCATATTCCAATTCTATCATGATGTTCAAATTTAACAACATAGAAATACTGAAGAAAGTTTATGTGAAGAAAACACACATGATGTGAGTTAGGGAAGAAGGTTTTCATAAATTTATCTTGAATGCATGCCTCATCATTATAGATGTCATTTATTTGTGAACATTGAATCAGATAACGAGGATCTACCATAAACATTGATTGAGACAAAACTACCTCATTACCTTGTACTTGATGTTTTAACTGACTAGGAGTTTGAGAAGGATCACGATACTCAAATTGTACGACATTAAAATGATCAACCCATATAGGTAAAGTATCAATGTAACGACCCCTTCGTTACGACTACCAGCGAAGTAGAAAGTGCATTTTTTTTTTTAAACAGGATGACAACAATGATTACAGCTAAACAACTCATCTGACGACGAGAACCACGCCCGCAGAATAGGCGACAAACAACTATGACTCCATGCACTGGCACAAGAGCAACTGGGTGATACATGCGTAAAACAACAAGGAGAAACGACTACCCGCCTGACACAAACATGACCATGCCTACAAGATAAGGGACAACATCCCCGTACCGACACAATGGCCTCGATGACCAGTTAACTACAACCTTGAAGGTGCGCAACCCAACGCATGAAGGCCTTTAGCCCATGCACCAATATAAAACTTACAACGATCAACAACACCCACACAGAAGGCACAGACTCCGGCCAAGTTATCATTCGCCTCTATCCAATAGGGCACGCCATGATCCCCTCATCAGGACTCATGCCGTCCCTAATCCAGGTGGATATTGGTGGTCACCTGCCTATTCCACTTGGACCCACACCATTGTTTCTTTCAGTTTTTCAGTTTCCTTAATTGTAGCACAATTTACTATTTTTAGCAGTTTTTCGGGTCGTGAACTTCCGGAGCCGTTTTGAGGCCCTAAATGACGTTTTTTGGGCATGAATGCTTTCGCTAATATGAGTTCGTTGCGAACTTGATATTTTCTTTTAGTAGTGTAGTCCTTAGATAGATCTTTCTAACGATGTATCATGTGCGTCAAACGAAGATAGTATGCCAAAGTTACGACCACAGGAAATTGATGTACCAATTTACCCCAACGGGGCCCATATTCCGACGTTTCATCTCCTAGGGTTAGGTTTTTGGATGTTTAGGGTTTTCCATTGTTTCTCAATAATATATAGGCCTTCGAGCCTCATTGTAACACAGAGTTCATAGGCCAGTAGCTGCCACATCTCTTCTCAGAGATAAGCTATCAGCGCCCGAGCTATTTTATTTCCATTCTGTCTGTAAGCATATTTCAGTCATTTGTTGTTAATGAAATGAAGTTTTACTTCCGTTGCATATCTGCGTTTATGTGTATTTCTGTATTTCATTGTGTTCCTGCATAAATCCAAATCAGTGGTATTAGAGAAGTCTTCTCTTTCTCGATCCTTCTTTGCATGTCCCCAACGAGATCGGGGTATAAGGAGTTAGGGCTCGATCTGGTTGAATTGTTGCAAGATCAGCCTCGCAAACCTCGACGACCACCCATGGGGGAAAAAAGAAATATGAGGGAGCAGGAGATCCTATCAAATTATTGCTCGAGGAGGCCCTTGAGAAACAAAGGAACGTGATGATGGACAACTTTGCCTAGATCCTTCAACGACTTCCCACTGGCAGCGCATCTACATCCAACAACCACTCTGGAGGCGCCACTCCTTTTAAGGTACAAGTAAACTTTGACATTCCCATATTTGAGGGCCAAATAGATGCATATGGAGTTGATAGATGGTTGAATCTGCTAGAAGGATATTTCTCGGTTCATGACTTTTCCGACCGAGAAAGGATTATTTTTGCACTCCTTAAAGACGCCCCCCATGTCAAGGACTGGTGGGAAACCTACTAGGAGCAACAGAGCGAGGGGGAACCCTCTCTCTTCTCGGTCGTACCCACTTGGAATTCTTTCTGAGACGCCATAAAGGAACAATATTATCCCATGGGGAGCTATGAGGACAAATACATACAATGGACTATGCTGTTGCAGCAAAGAGACCAAGATGTGCATGAGCTGACAAATCTGTTCCATACCCTACGCACAAAGTTGGGTATCAATTATTTGGAGAAACATTTGGTGTTAAAGTACCGCAGCTGTATTCATAGATACATTCAGGAGGAAATGGATTTCCTCAACATCTCCTCGCTTGGTGCGGCATACCGGTATGTTGCCAAGATTGAGCAGAAGTTCAAATAGAAGAAGCGAGACTTTGGGTCTGCGAATCAAAAGCAAGGGAAAGGTACCCCCAAACCGCTGAACAAAGGACCAAGCCAAGGCAGGGCGGCCCAAGACAACCCGCCAAAGCCATAAGCAAATAACAACATCACAAAGCCAAAAAAAGACATGGGGAAGTGGTGTGAGTTCCATAAGAGCTCCACTCACAACACAAGTGAGTGTCGGGCCAAGCAGTCACTGGTAGCTGAGTTGAAGGCTTCTGAATCAGATGCAGGCTCCAACTCTGAATCAAAACTCGACAAGGGGAATGATAGGGGGAAGCAGATTATCGATGCAGAGCCCAATGCCACCGTTTCCACCACAAATATCTAGAAGAAGGAACCAAAAGATCCAGAGGAGATAGAGTGCCTCTTCCATTCCCAAATGTGGGTAAAGGGTTCTTCGTTGTAGTTCATTGTCGATAGTGGGAGCTAGAAGAACCTCATTTCAATAGAGGTCGTGAAACGAATGGGCTTGCCTACCACAACACACCCATAACCATACACCATCGGGTGGCTACACCAAGGACGGGACCTCCGCATAAGCCAACAATGTCGCCTTCCCTACAACATCAAGCCCTTCACAGATGAGGTATTATGTGACATTGCTCCTCTTTATGTTTCTGATGTATTATTAGGCCAACAATACTTGTGGAAGTGACATGTTGTGTATTAGTCCAGGCCTCGTGCTGTTATTATTACTTTGGGCAATAAGTTGTACATGATACCATAAATAACACCGCCTACAACCATCTCTTTGGTTACTGCAAAACAATACAGTAAGCTCATTGCCAAAACCAAGAAATTTGTTTTCCTGATGATCTACCCTCAGGGAAAGAAGAAGACTATGGCCACGACCTCTAGGCAGGGCCCCTCTACACGATAGAAACATATGGATAAGGTCATGGAGGATTATGAGGATATCTTCACCTCCCCCGTAGGGGTGCCTCTACACTTTCAGGTCAAGCACCCCATTGATCTGACCCCAGGTGCGTCATTGCCCAATGGACCGATCTATCGACACTCTGTTCTTGAGAATGATGAAATCAAGAGGCAGTTTCAGGAGCTATTGCAGAAAGGGCACATCCGACTGAGTTCATCACCCTGTGGGAGCCCGATCGTGCTGGTGCAGAAGAAGGATGGGACTTGGAGACTCTGCATTGACTATCGGGCATTGAACAAGATCACTGTCTGGAATAGGTACCTGATCCCATGGATTGATGACCTTCTGGACCAACTTAAGGGGGCGAAATATTTCAGCAAGAGCGACTTGAAGTCTGGGTATCACTAGGTACCAATCGAACCCTCTGATGTGTGGAGGACGGACTTCAAATCCAAGGAGGGCCTTTTCGAATGGTTGGTCATGCCTTTCGGGTTGACGAATGCCCCTGCAAACTTCATGAGACTAATGGATGACATCTTGCGACCATTCACCAACTCATTTGTAGTGGTGTACTTGGATGACATTCTGATCTTCAGCCAGACTTGGGAAGAGCACCTCCACCACATCCGACAAGTCCTCCAAACACTGCGGCAACACAAGTTGTGTGCCAATTTGGAGAAGTGCACTTTTGGCATGACCCAGGTTCAATATCTAGGATACATTATTGATGAGCAGGGGGTGCATGTGGATCCAACCAAGATCCAAGTCATTCAGGATTGGCCAGCCCCAACCACCCTAACAGAGTTCCGCAACTTTTTGGGTCTTGCCAATTTCTACTGCAGGTTTGTGTTGGGATTCTCTCATATCACTTTTCCCTTGAGTCAAGTCACCAAGGGAGGAGCGAAAGAAAAAATCCTTTTGGTTTGAATCTCAACAGAAGGTGTTCGACAATTTGAAGCATTGTCTCTGCTTTGCACCAGTGCTCACTTTACCAGACTTGCAACAACCATTTGCGATCGAGACAGATGCCTCCGACTATGCTATTGGGGTAGTCCTTACTCAACAGGGACATCCAGTGGCATATCACAGTGAGACACTTTCCGACATAGTCCAGAAGTATCCCACTTATGAAAAGGAGATGTATTTCATTGTGCAGGCTTACCGACAATGGAAGCATTACATTTTGGGAAAGGAAATAGTCATCCACACAGACCACCGACCCTTGTAGTTCATAGAGACACAAGGGAAGTTGCAAAACAATCACCATCAGAAGTGTTCCACATACCTGCAACAGTTTCATTTGAACATTAAGTACAAGAAAGGAAGCACCAATAATGTTGCAGACTGCCTCAGCCGACCCCCTATCATGGCGCTAACCACAATGCTCAACTCTTGTGGGCACAAGACTTCCGATTGGCTGCTTCGCTACAAAGTTGATCTAGAATTCAACCACACATACAATACACTCTTAGAGGGTAAGCAAGTTCCTAATTTTCACCTCCAGGATGCCCTGCTATGTCACCTGGGACATATTTGTGTTCCTTCAAGCGAGCATGCCAAGATGATTTGGGAGGCGCACTACAGTCGGGTCGCTAGGCATTTCAGGTTCGAGAAAACCGTGGCAGTACTGCAAAAGTATTTATATTGGCCGAACCTTCGACAAGATGTCGGGAAGTACATCAAGTCCTGCACTACTTGCGCCATTGCCAAACTGACCATCAAGAAGCAATGCCTCTATACTTCACTGCCCACCCCTAGTCGACCTTGGGAATCCATCTCCATGGATTACATGTCGGGCCTTCCTTCTACTAAGCATGGCAATGACTGTGTTTTTGTGCTCGTCGACAGATTCTCGAAGATGTCCATTATGATGGCCTGCAAGAAGAATATCACAGTAGAAGCCACTACTAAAATCTTCTTTGAGTGAGTGTGGGTACACTTTGGGATCCCACAGTCTATCATCTCAGATCAGGATAACAGGTTCCTCAGTACATTTTGGTTCAACCTCTGGTCGATGCTGGACACCAAGCTCACCAAGTCCACAACTTTCCGTCCGCAAACTGATGTCCAAACATAGGTCGTCAACCGGATGATTGTACACATTCTGGGCATGTACAACTCAAAGCATCCATGCACATGGGATGAGAGCCTCCCCTATGTACAACACAACTACAACTGGGCTCTCCATAGCTCAACCAGCCACAACTCCTTTCAGGTGGGCTTGTGATTCCAACCACTATGTCCCATTGACGTAGCCATGCCATTTGCGACTACTCAAGCAGATTCAGCCCATGTCCAGTCTGAGGTTGACAAGGAAAACAAATTCATTGAGCGCATTCAACACATCCGCCAATAGGTTCATGACATATTGGACAGAGCCAATGCTAAGTACAAGCAACATCATGATCAACATCGGGTGCCACACAAATTTCAGGTGGGCGACAAAGTGTAAGTGTGGCTACATTTGCAAAAGGAGCGCCTCGCTGGACCCTTCCGCAAGATTCGCCTGCTCTGATATGGGCCATACACCATCACCAAGGCTGTAGGGGACAATGCCTTTGAGCTCAATATTCCACCATTCCTTGGTCTACACCCAGTGTTTAATGTCGACCACCTTCGGTCCTACTTTCCACCTCTATTGGACACATCTGACATGGCAGAACAACTCACACCAACAGAGTTAAACCCAGATTGCATGGAACAAGCCACAACTGATCGGATTATGGACACATAGATCAAGAACACCCGCCAGCAAAGGATCCAGCTATATCGAGTTGTCATAGTAGGCCAACTCCTTCACCAGGGCAAGTGGCTCACCAGGGACCAAGTTCAGTAAAAGTTTCCTCATCTCATGGAGGAACTCAACGCAATGGGGACCATTGCTTCCTAAGGGGGGAGGTATGATCCAGGTGGATCTTGGTGGACACCCGCCTATTCCACCTGGATCCACACCATTGTTTCTTTTGGTTTTTCAGTTTCCTTAATTGTAGCACAATTTACTATTTTTAGCAGCTTTTTGGGTCCTGAACTTCCAGAGCCGTTTTGAGGCCCTAAACGACGTTTTTTGGGCATGAATGCTTTATCGAATATTAGTTTGTTTCGGACCCAATATTCACTGTCAGCAGTGTAGTCCTCGGATAGATCTTTCTAGCGATGTATCATTTGCGTCAAATGAAGATAGTATGCCAAAGTTACGACCCCGAGAAATTGATGTACCAATTTACCCCAATGGGGCCCATATTCTGGCGTTTCATCTCCTAGGGTTAGGTTTTTGGATGTTTAGGGTTTTCCATTGTTTCTCAATAATATATAGGCCTTCGAGCCTCATTGTAACACAGAGTTCATAGGCCAATAGCCACCACATCTCTTCTCAGAGATAAGCTACCAGCGCCCAAGCTATTTTATTTCCATTCTGTCTGTAAGCATATTTCAATCATTTGTTGTTAATGAAATGAAGTTTTACTTCCGTTGCATATATGAGTTTATGTGTATTTCTGTATTTCATTGTGTTCCTGCATAAATCTAGATCAGTCCCCAGGTGATAGGTGCGGCGATAACCATGACACTACCTAACCTATCTGGACCAAGGACTCCAGAAGAATCCAACTCGCTAGGAGCCGAGTTACTGACAAGAGGACTACACCCAAACCCCAAGCAACATATCGACAAGACGCAATATGATAACACTCGAATTAAATTGCGCAAATGACTGGAGGATTCTTGTTTCCTACAAGGCGGCCTCCAAGGTGAAACTACGATGACCGACCACCCCTTCCTGCTCGACATAAGGCTCAAGGCGCAAGATCCTCAATAACTATTAAAATATCAATTGTTTCGGATAAAACTATAAGACCTTCAACCATTAAACTGGCTCAGTCTATTAACTAAAATGCCATAAACCATTAACTTCTAAGTTAGAGACTCAAAATCAAACACAACTAAATAAAAATGAATCCTTAATATAAGAACCATTGTCATAATTACTAATTATTAGGTTTTTCATAGCTTTCATAAAATCAAACATATATTATTATTATATCATGTTTATATGTAGGTAGATATAGGGGATTCATTCAAATATGTAGAGATTGATCTCTCCTATTATTAGTAGTGAGTGAGGTAGTTGGTATCCCTTTAGTAATGTAACTGTCGAGAAGAAGATACACTATATAAATTACACACCTATATTTATTTATGAATATCTTTTATATATGTGAGGGATGAACGCAATAAATTCTTATTCCATTCCCAAAGAACCACTCATCACTTTATTGCAATACTTATCGGAAAAATTCAACGATCTCACAAAGGGGCTAAAGAAGGTCACTGCCTTTCTCCTCCCAACAATAATTGAAGTTTAAGAACTGAAAAATATTCACAATTAAGGCATTGTCTATTACATGCACTTATTGAAATGTTGTCTATTAACCACGCTGAGTTAACTAAGGTAATCACAGTCATTGTCAACACACGCTGTCTATCCCATAATACCTACTGCCATTCACCTACAAATTGTTGTCATCCACATGCAACGTTGTCCTTCTGTTGACGGGCGAAATTGAACACTCGTCAACTGGAGGGGTGGATCCGGTCCGGGGTTGTCTAAATAACCCAAGCGTTTGGGATGATCCACTCCGACGGGTTTAGCGGCTCCGTTGGCCGATCTAAGTCCTAGGAAAATGAAAGAAAAACTAAGCTAAGGAAACTAATCTAAGTGAAAAAAAGCAACTACAACAAACTATATACAAATCTAAAACTATATGTACAATTTACTAACTAATATGATAAAACAATAATTCTACTTATTTAAATGTTCAGCTATCAATAGAATTATATATATACAATATTCACAAATTACAGATTTTAAATCGAAAACCTGCAAAAATCATTTGTAAACTGTCTTATGACAACAAAACTATTGTTTTTTATTTTTATGAGAAAGGAATAAAAATGAAAACTATCTAAGTTGAGCAATTAAAATAATAACTGTAAATCTGAACTATATATCTATCTAAACTACTGAGAATTCTCGAATTTATTAACTATTAAATTGCGAATAACAAACTGACCTGAAGTAACGCTTCCTATTTGTCCTGTGCACAGTACTTGATTTAGCTGTTTGATGGGAGGAAACCCGCACCAGATTCTCCACAAGCTTCTTGTAAATAGGAAGCAACAATGCTCTTTGAATACGAACGACAGAACAAACAAGACATAAAAATGACAACAATCTTATAATTTACAAATCATCACAGTTAGATAAATCCCTGTGCGAAGATCTGTACAGAACAATTCATTTAACGAAGAAGATAACCCTTTATTCATTAAATTGAAACAGAGTAATTGCTGTATTAAAAGTGAGATACATCAGACATGGACAAAATTTAAATCACAACGCATTAACCTGTAACAAGTCTTGATATCTAAAGTAGTCAATAACTTGATCACAAATTAAAATGCACAAAACCTGAACGAAAGTATGATAAATTGAAAGCTAAAGCTGTTACAAAAGATCCACTTCCATTCGAGTCTGTATCATTATAAATCCATAGTCTTTGTTCTCCCAACAGTGATGGGTTCATTACAAAAATTAATGAGTATATAAAGGCCACAAGGTAAAACATCCCTATGGGAATTATCCAAAACTATTTACAAAAAATCTGGGAACAATCTCCCAAGTCTCTATTTCTGCCTATGACTAACAACTTAAAACAAAACTATATCACAAAAAGCATGTTCTAAACTATCACAGCATGTCCAATGTGCCATTGAAATTTGTATGTACCTGTGGATATGCAAAAGAAGACAATTTTAGATAATGTTTTAACTGTGAAAATATCAAAAATCTAAATTTTATGACTAGCTACAGAATCTCACGATTCTGTAGCTGGTCATATTTACAAACATAATCATTTTAAATCAATCCAAATGATAACATAAATACATTCGACCTATTAAACAAACCTTTAATTACCAATTCAAAGCAAAACAAATCATTCATGCTAGAAGTAACCAAATTTTTTATGCTAATTTGAAACAAACATAATCGTGTTCAATTAACCGAATGGTAACAGGGATATAAGCGATCTGTCAACCAAACTTTTATTACCAATTTGAAACAGGCATAATCTATTTGACAAATCAAAATCAACAGAATCATTTTTTTTAATCAATTTCAATCGAAACAGACTATAATCGATCAAACAAATATTTCGTAATCACTTAACACAAACGCAATAGTTTATGTCAATTCAGAACTTAACAAAATCGTTGTTGAATCAAAACAAAACTAACATAATCATTTTTTAATTCAAAACTAACAGAACTATATCAAACCAATCTTTGATACTAATCCAACGCATACACAAACGACTATGCTAATTCAAGGCATACAACATCGTTTCTGAATCAAGACAAACATAAATGAATCAAACTAATTCAAACCCGACACAATCGTTATACTAATTCAAAAGCAATAAAATCGTATTGATCAAAACATAGCTGTATTCGATTTTAACAAACAAATCTTTTGTACATGATTCAAAACGGAATCATTTTTGGTAATTCGAAAATAACAGAATCGTTTTGAATCTATTCAAACAAACAGAACTGATTTGGAGCAAACACAATCGACTAACCAAATCATTCAAACATCGATGTTGAAATACATACCTGGGCTGTAGAAAAATGATTCGGTCAGGATAACTTTGAGATGACAAAGGCCGTAGCTGCTTCAACATTTCTGAAGACAATTGAACCCGCAGTCTTTTGCTTCTTCTCGTTGGCTTGTAGCCTGTCGTTTTCCTTTGACAACACAGTAACCTGTTCTTCCAATGATTTAATTTTAGATTGCAACAGAGGCACATCCGTGTAGTAACATTCAAGCCAGGAATTGCATTGAGTACACGGTGGTTGATTGGGCCTTGGCATTACAGGCAAGGATTCTTTCAAGTTACTAGGGGTTCCACTGTGAAGGTTAATTCCCGTGAAGTTAGGGTCATCCTTGAGGCATGGAGGTAGGTTGGAAACATAGTCATAGGGTTCCACAGAACAGAGGCCATGAGAGTAAGGGTATTCCTCAGTCAAGAAGCGTTCAATCTCAGAGTTTGAATCCTCGCTCAGAACAATAGGCTTTTGGTCAGAGTTTTGTTTGGGCTTGTTCCTAGCACATTTGGATATCCATCGTGCATTCTTCTTTCCCTTACTGTTGACACCAGTATCACCTTTGCCTTTCTTCCTTACAGGCCTCTTGAGGGTCTTAGTATTGTCTTTAACACATGGGTCGGCCATGGTATCGGGTAGGTCAATGTTGGGGTAGTTCGAGGGTTTGACAGGGGGTAGAAGGGTAGGAGGTGGTAGGGCAGGCCCAACCAGGGTTTTAGTGACCACAACCTTATCCACTTGGACACACTCGGGAGTGGAAAATCCATTCCTTGATAGGAAGGCTTGCCAACAGTCACCACTAAGGCTCAAATGATGGATAATAAGGATTTTGATCAAGCAGTGATGGAAAAGGCTGCTATCGGCCTTCTCACGCTTGAATTGTTTCGACATTTTATACAGGCTACATAGGAGATAGTGAGGCATATTCAGAGGGTAGTCTATAAAATTCATAAGCAACCTGAGATGATAAAGAAATACCAAACCATAATGACCTTCGCAAGTCACAAATTGCTTAACAATGGCTAATAAATCGTGCCACCTGGTCTTAAGGGCAGTGACAAGCATACCTCTATCACAAGTAACAATTTTCCTTGATGTGAATAGGAGTGGCCATGGCACCTCATCCACTTTTGAATTCTTAAACCACCTCTGCCCTTTAGCTGGTAAGCCTGTAGCTGAGCTAAGGAATTCCTCATTTAGCTCGAGTTGGATATCTCCAACCTTAGCCCTGTATCCGTCGAACGTGAGGGCAAACTGTTGGGCTATCGCGAGGTTGAAACCCTCAAATTTTTGGATAAAAATTAGCCAGCCACCATTCTCCAGGTCTTCACGGGCATTGTCAAATAGCAGGAGCGTTTGGATGCCATTAGGTTCTATGCGCACCACAGGTGCCATAGGACAGAACACACAGTAAGCAGGGTAAACAGACAGGGGTTTGGACAGGGTATACGCAGGCCCGAGAGCTCACAGGCTTCCCTAAAACCAACAGAGGTAACCTGAGATACAAGACAGGCATTAATGCCTAAGTGTGTGAAGGTGGTGGAACTCAACAATCCCATGCAAAACATTCATATCAGAATGTACAATCGACGGCGCTATGGTGATTCAAATCACTAGTGGTGTGTGTTAAAAGCAATGCGAATCAAACAATTATTGAAAACTATGATAAGTCGATCCGAATATTTGCACAAGCAATAGTGTTTGCATGATTTAAAACAATATTTCAAATTTAGCACCAAAGATTTGACCATAAAACTTATGCTTTGCATGAAACCATTACACTAAGGGTCTAATCAAAGACAATAGAACATCAAACCACTATTGTATCAAGGACTCAATCACAATCACTAGAACACCATTGCATCACACATTAATAAAATGAAGTCATATTAACAGAAGATGCAAAGTGGGTAAAAATTTGGTGTCTTGCCAACTGTGCGACTGTCATTGAATTAGAGGTGAAATGAACACATAAACAAGAGTAACCATAATAATCCAGTGACGATTTTAATGTCATCGACATGATTTCGAACCAAGGTTTTCACGCTTGCAGTCGTGAAAATGAAAACAAAAGGCAAGTGTGCGAATGCGCAAAATGATCATGTCGTTTTATTCAAAAGATTGCGATGAGAATCAAGGGTTCCAAAACACTTGTGTAGGAAGCTTACAAGGATAGGATAAAAATGCGAAATGGCTGCCAACAATGGTGACACACTGGTAGAAGCAGTTATCTCTGCCAAAAGAACAAATTCAGATCATGATAATGAGAATAATTCTAACTCAAAAACAACCAGAAAACTATTTAAACATCATCGTTAATCAAAGAATTCCAGCTGTGGTTTAAAAGATGAAAACTGATAACAGTCTTAAGACAAGCGAGTCATGATATTAAAGATAAATCTCCAATACTGTTGACAGAGCCACTGCTGCCAGTAGGCGTCCATAGCCTCGATAGGGTTGCCATTTAACCCACTCTGATATCCGTATCCTGCTAAGAAGTTCTAGATAAGAATAAAGGACATTTTAAGGTCAAGAGATTTCATATTTGCAAATTTTTGTATACCTGACATTGCTTCGCTACCAGCGGGCCTGTTCAGTACCCCGACGAAGTTGTCTTGGAGTCGTGCATGAATTTACCCGCTGCCAGCAGACCTGTTCAGCATCCCGGCGGGCTTACAAGCACTTCCCACAACTCTTTTATGATTTAGTTTTTAAAGATATATAATTGAGCGGGGTGACGCTGAAAATTATGATATTTTAGACATATTTTTACATACCTTGAAAGATTTTTTTAAAAACTATCCTTCATTAAGATTCAGGGATGGTTTGTTTACAAAACCGACCTTCGAAAGCAGGGAGACATCTTCTGAGTTATTCCCTTAAGGATCAGGGACAACGTAAGAAGATAATGGATGATCGTGACAGGCTTTACTTACAGATTGAAATCAATAAACTTCTTTCAAACAACAATCTTTTCTCAACATGGCTGTAAATTTCAAAAGTATATTATAATTGATGTTTAGACAACTTTTCAGCAGTCATTACAGAGAATTTTTTTTCTGTTTTCTTTGTCTCAACAGTTCAAAATGAAGGTATGTGTATTTCAAAAGTGAAAACTGATAAGCATAGGGAGAAATCAAAACACACCAGCGAAGAAAGATTTGAAAGCAAAGAAATCCAAAAAAAAAAAGAAAATATGTACAGAAGGTGGATCTGAAACCTCATGCAACAAATCCCTTGGGAGACTGAAAAGATGGGAAAGCAGTCTTACTTGTGGTACCTTGGGTCATGGTTGATTTAGATTTATTTTTCTCTTTACTTTCCATTTAAGATTTTCATGACGATACTGCATTTTTGAAAATAAATGTTCAACTAAGAGTAAAGAGAAAAAGATCAAGGGGACTTCCCTGACAACAGCCGTATTATGGTTCTCGTGGTGCGCCCACTTGCATTCATGACTGCATTATTACAAAGAGAAATAGTGAGAAATAAAACTGAAAGAAAACCTATTCCTAAACCTACCCTAACTATTAAACCAATCAGGATACTACATGAAGTCATGCTTCCAATGTAGCCATCGGAGTAACTCCAATCCTGCAATGGAAACAAGATCAAGCATTACTAATAAGAATGGTAATATATCAACAAATGACAGAAACATATCATACTTACCTTCAAAATCATCATCTAAAAACGGAGTAAGCATGATCTTACCATTTCCTTGGATATTCTTGTTGTACGAATCCTCCAGCCATTGCACAATCTTGTCGTGATAAGGGTCATAATGACATGGGCGAGTGTAAGTAGGTTTGAAAAACTTGTCAAGATTACGAGGAAATGAAATCACCATCAGCCAAGGCTGAAATGCCCCATCCTCCTGACAATTCTCTAAGTGTTCATCACTTTCTTCACATGGAGGATCTAAAAGAAATATGTCACGCCTACTTTCAAGATACTTAGGTAAAAAGAAAGCAAACTCAACTTTGTCTTTATTATGAATTTTTTTTGTATATGAATATTCAAGCCATCCTAAGATCCTGTCACAAAAATGAGGATGCAAACCATGACTTTGATGAAACGAACATATCGATGGGAAAATCATCATAGGAGGATTCGTGCAATCAATTAGATCATTGGTTTGAATGTTTCCTTTGATGGGATTGATTATTTCAAAATGTGAATCATAAACATTAAGATTCGAGCCAATCAAAGAACAAATATGCAACTTAGAATGTTTGATCTCCATCAAATACAATGCATTGTCTTTTTCAACAATAAACTGTGTAAAATCATCTCGCAACATGTCCTTTTCCCATGTGAGTGATGAAAGTGAACAAGAGTCAAATCCGGTTTTATCAATGCTATGCTCAAAATTAATTTCACCAAAATTCTGCATATCGAAAGGATATGATTGTGTTGGAAGAGAGTAGGATATTGTAGGTAAGATGTCAAGTTCAACAGAGTGTAGGAATAGATCAGGATATAAAAAATAAAAGGAATCAGAAATAAGCACATGAAAAGAATCTCTTGAACTATGATACTCAACAATGGTATTCTCAAGACAATTCTCTTCACTTTCTTTACAACTCTCACTCTGTTTTGGTGACGAATTCCTCAACATAATATGATCATCTAGATTTGCCTTTTGTGTGATAGATAATTCAAAATTTATGTGACCAACATCTAGTCTTTCCTATGAACAAAGTGCATTTTGAGGATGACGGTTTGAGGTTTCTTCTTCTCTAATCAGTTTCATAGGAGTACTAGAACATTCAAGATGATTTTCGTCGCTTAAGTGTTCTTCAATGATCGATTTTAAATGTTGATTAGAGCATGAGTTACAAGAATGAGGATGTTCACCTTGAGCCAGAAACAAATCTTCTTTCATACTAGTCTTAGACTGAAAATACAATGATTCAAAGGAAAAACCAATTTGGTTGTCAATAAGAGCTTGATCAATAGATTCTACTTCCCTGGCTTGTTCAACATTATCGGAAGAATTTTTCTCTTCTTGCGAAGAAGATTGTTCTAGCAGTTGAGTGATAGGATTTGCAATTGGTTCTTCATTCGCGATTGAACATGACTGGATGGAAGGGATGGAAGCATCATAGAAGAGATTTAATGCCAATGACATGTCACCGAGATTAAATTTACAGAGGATATGATAGACTCTTGTCAAAAATTCTGCTGAAGATGAATTGTCGTTGATTAGCGAAGTATGAAATTCTTCACATAATTGATCGAAATCATAAATTTCAAAAGCATCTAGAAAATCATCTTCAAATTGAAACCAATAAAAAATGTGACATGCTGGAAAGGATTCAAACCAATGTTTGATTCGACCTCTAAAAGTAAAAGCGAACAGTCTGCATAAAACTCCTAAATCTGAGATGTCATATTTGATGCATTTGCACCAAAACTTGTTAAGGTGGTCTTTAGCAGATATATTGCCTCCACCATCAAAGGTGAGTTTGGACAAGCGAGAGACTGTCTCGTTGGGAACATTGGGTAATGAGAAGTTGAA
>SNQJ01S0011332.1:159951-219646 GCA_010110895.2 Picea sitchensis | reverse complement strand
TCTTGATATCTAAAGTAGTCAATAACTTGATCACAAATTAAAATGCACAAAACCTGAACGAAAGTATGATAAATTGAAAGCTAAAGCTGTTACAAAAGATCCACTTCCATTCGAGTCTGTATCATTATAAATCCATAGTCTTTGTTCTCCCAACAGTGATGGGTTCATTACAAAAATTAATGAGTATATAAAGGCCACAAGGTAAAACATCCCTATGGGAATTATCCAAAACTATTTACAAAAAATCTGGGAACAATCTCCCAAGTCTCTATTTCTGCCTATGACTAACAACTTAAAACAAAACTATATCACAAAAAGCATGTTCTAAACTATCACAGCATGTCCAATGTGCCATTGAAATTTGTATGTACCTGTGGATATGCAAAAGAAGACAATTTTAGATAATGTTTTAACTGTGAAAATATCAAAAATCTAAATTTTATGACTAGCTACAGAATCTCACGATTCTGTAGCTGGTCATATTTACAAACATAATCATTTTAAATCAATCCAAATGATAACATAAATACATTCGACCTATTAAACAAACCTTTAATTACCAATTCAAAGCAAAACAAATCATTCATGCTAGAAGTAACCAAATTTTTTATGCTAATTTGAAACAAACATAATCGTGTTCAATTAACCGAATGGTAACAGGGATATAAGCGATCTGTCAACCAAACTTTTATTACCAATTTGAAACAGGCATAATCTATTTGACAAATCAAAATCAACAGAATCATTTTTTTTAATCAATTTCAATCGAAACAGACTATAATCGATCAAACAAATATTTCGTAATCACTTAACACAAACGCAATAGTTTATGTCAATTCAGAACTTAACAAAATCGTTGTTGAATCAAAACAAAACTAACATAATCATTTTTTAATTCAAAACTAACAGAACTATATCAAACCAATCTTTGATACTAATCCAACGCATACACAAACGACTATGCTAATTCAAGGCATACAACATCGTTTCTGAATCAAGACAAACATAAATGAATCAAACTAATTCAAACCCGACACAATCGTTATACTAATTCAAAAGCAATAAAATCGTATTGATCAAAACATAGCTGTATTCGATTTTAACAAACAAATCTTTTGTACATGATTCAAAACGGAATCATTTTTGGTAATTCGAAAATAACAGAATCGTTTTGAATCTATTCAAACAAACAGAACTGATTTGGAGCAAACACAATCGACTAACCAAATCATTCAAACATCGATGTTGAAATACATACCTGGGCTGTAGAAAAATGATTCGGTCAGGATAACTTTGAGATGACAAAGGCCGTAGCTGCTTCAACATTTCTGAAGACAATTGAACCCGCAGTCTTTTGCTTCTTCTCGTTGGCTTGTAGCCTGTCGTTTTCCTTTGACAACACAGTAACCTGTTCTTCCAATGATTTAATTTTAGATTGCAACAGAGGCACATCCGTGTAGTAACATTCAAGCCAGGAATTGCATTGAGTACACGGTGGTTGATTGGGCCTTGGCATTACAGGCAAGGATTCTTTCAAGTTACTAGGGGTTCCACTGTGAAGGTTAATTCCCGTGAAGTTAGGGTCATCCTTGAGGCATGGAGGTAGGTTGGAAACATAGTCATAGGGTTCCACAGAACAGAGGCCATGAGAGTAAGGGTATTCCTCAGTCAAGAAGCGTTCAATCTCAGAGTTTGAATCCTCGCTCAGAACAATAGGCTTTTGGTCAGAGTTTTGTTTGGGCTTGTTCCTAGCACATTTGGATATCCATCGTGCATTCTTCTTTCCCTTACTGTTGACACCAGTATCACCTTTGCCTTTCTTCCTTACAGGCCTCTTGAGGGTCTTAGTATTGTCTTTAACACATGGGTCGGCCATGGTATCGGGTAGGTCAATGTTGGGGTAGTTCGAGGGTTTGACAGGGGGTAGAAGGGTAGGAGGTGGTAGGGCAGGCCCAACCAGGGTTTTAGTGACCACAACCTTATCCACTTGGACACACTCGGGAGTGGAAAATCCATTCCTTGATAGGAAGGCTTGCCAACAGTCACCACTAAGGCTCAAATGATGGATAATAAGGATTTTGATCAAGCAGTGATGGAAAAGGCTGCTATCGGCCTTCTCACGCTTGAATTGTTTCGACATTTTATACAGGCTACATAGGAGATAGTGAGGCATATTCAGAGGGTAGTCTATAAAATTCATAAGCAACCTGAGATGATAAAGAAATACCAAACCATAATGACCTTCGCAAGTCACAAATTGCTTAACAATGGCTAATAAATCGTGCCACCTGGTCTTAAGGGCAGTGACAAGCATACCTCTATCACAAGTAACAATTTTCCTTGATGTGAATAGGAGTGGCCATGGCACCTCATCCACTTTTGAATTCTTAAACCACCTCTGCCCTTTAGCTGGTAAGCCTGTAGCTGAGCTAAGGAATTCCTCATTTAGCTCGAGTTGGATATCTCCAACCTTAGCCCTGTATCCGTCGAACGTGAGGGCAAACTGTTGGGCTATCGCGAGGTTGAAACCCTCAAATTTTTGGATAAAAATTAGCCAGCCACCATTCTCCAGGTCTTCACGGGCATTGTCAAATAGCAGGAGCGTTTGGATTCCATTAGGTTCTATGCGCACCACAGGTGCCATAGGACAGAACACACAGTAAGCAGGGTAAACAGACAGGGGTTTGGACAGGGTATACGCAGGCCCGAGAGCTCACAGGCTTCCCTAAAACCAACAGAGGTAACCCGAGATACAAGACAGGCATTAATGCCTAAGTGTGTGAAGGTGGTGGAACTCAACAATCCCATGCAAAACATTCATATCAGAATGTACAATCGACGGCGCTATGGTGATTCAAATCACTAGTGGTGTGTGTTAAAAGCAATGCGAATCAAACAATTATTGAAAACTATGATAAGTCGATCCGAATATTTGCACAAGCAATAGTGTTTGCATGATTTAAAACAATATTTCAAATTTAGCACCAAAGATTTGACCATAAAACTTATGCTTTGCATGAAACCATTACACTAAGGGTCTAATCAAAGACAATAGAACATCAAACCACTATTGTATCAAGGACTCAATCACAATCACTAGAACACCATTGCATCACACATTAATAAAATGAAGTCATATTAACAGAAGATGCAAAGTGGGTAAAAATTTGGTGTCTTGCCAACTGTGCGACTGTCATTGAATTAGAGGTGAAATGAACACATAAACAAGAGTAACCATAATAATCCAGTGACGATTTTAATGTCATCGACATGATTTCGAACCAAGGTTTTCACGCTTGCAGTCGTGAAAATGAAAACAAAAGGCAAGTGTGCGAATGCGCAAAATGATCATGTCGTTTTATTCAAAAGATTGCGATGAGAATCAAGGGTTCCAAAACACTTGTGTAGGAAGCTTACAAGGATAGGATAAAAATGCGAAATGGCTGCCAACAATGGTGACACACTGGTAGAAGCAGTTATCTCTGCCAAAAGAACAAATTCAGATCATGATAATGAGAATAATTCTAACTCAAAAACAACCAGAAAACTATTTAAACATCATCGTTAATCAAAGAATTCCAGCTGTGGTTTAAAAGATGAAAACTGATAACAGTCTTAAGACAAGCGAGTCATGATATTAAAGATAAATCTCCAATACTGTTGACAGAGCCACTGCTGCCAGTAGGCGTCCATAGCCTCGACAGGGTTGCCATTTAACCCACTCTGATATCCGTATCCTGCTAAGAAGTTCTAGATAAGAATAAAGGACATTTTAAGGTCAAGAGATTTCATATTTGCAAATTTTTGTATACCTGACATTGCTTCGCTACCAGCGGGCCTGTTCAGTACCCCGACGAAGTTGTCTTGGAGTCGTGCATGAATTTACCCGCTGCCAGCAGACCTGTTCAGCATCCCGGCGGGCTTACAAGCACTTCCCACAACTCTTTTATGATTTAGTTTTTAAAGATATATAATTGAGCGGGGTGACGCTGAAAATTATGATATTTTAGACATATTTTTACATACCTTGAAAGATTTTTTTAAAAACTATCCTTCATTAAGATTCAGGGATGGTTTGTTTACAAAACCGACCTTCGAAAGCAGGGAGACATCTTCTGAGTTATTCCCTTAAGGATCAGGGACAACGTAAGAAGATAATGGATGATCGTGACAGGCTTTACTTACAGATTGAAATCAATAAACTTCTTTCAAACAACAATCTTTTCTCAACATGGCTGTAAATTTCAAAAGTATATTATAATTGATGTTTAGACAACTTTTCAGCAGTCATTACAGAGAATTTTTTTTCTGTTTTCTTTGTCTCAACAGTTCAAAATGAAGGTATGTGTATTTCAAAAGTGAAAACTGATAAGCATAGGGAGAAATCAAAACACACCAGCGAAGAAAGATTTGAAAGCAAAGAAATCCAAAAAAAAAAAGAAAATATGTACAGAAGGTGGATCTGAAACCTCATGCAACAAATCCCTTGGGAGACTGAAAAGATGGGAAAGCAGTCTTACTTGTGGTACCTTGGGTCATGGTTGATTTAGATTTATTTTTCTCTTTACTTTCCATTTAAGATTTTCATGACGATACTGCATTTTTGAAAATAAATGTTCAACTAAGAGTAAAGAGAAAAAGATCAAGGGGACTTCCCTGACAACAGCCGTATTATGGTTCTCGTGGTGCGCCCACTTGCATTCATGACTGCATTATTACAAAGAGAAATAGTGAGAAATAAAACTGAAAGAAAACCTATTCCTAAACCTACCCTAACTATTAAACCAATCAGGATACTACATGAAGTCATGCTTCCAATGTAGCCATCGGAGTAACTCCAATCCTGCAATGGAAACAAGATCAAGCATTACTAATAAGAATGGTAATATATCAACAAATGACAGAAACATATCATACTTACCTTCAAAATCATCATCTAAAAACGGAGTAAGCATGATCTTACCATTTCCTTGGATATTCTTGTTGTACGAATCCTCCAGCCATTGCACAATCTTGTCGTGATAAGGGTCATAATGACATGGGCGAGTGTAAGTAGGTTTGAAAAACTTGTCAAGATTACGAGGAAATGAAATCACCATCAGCCAAGGCTGAAATGCCCCATCCTCCTGACAATTCTCTAAGTGTTCATCACTTTCTTCACATGGAGGATCTAAAAGAAATATGTCACGCCTACTTTCAAGATACTTAGGTAAAAAGAAAGCAAACTCAACTTTGTCTTTATTATGAATTTTTTTTGTATATGAATATTCAAGCCATCCTAAGATCCTGTCACAAAAATGAGGATGCAAACCATGACTTTGATGAAACGAACATATCGATGGGAAAATCATCATAGGAGGATTCGTGCAATCAATTAGATCATTGGTTTGAATGTTTCCTTTGATGGGATTGATTATTTCAAAATGTGAATCATAAACATTAAGATTCGAGCCAATCAAAGAACAAATATGCAACTTAGAATGTTTGATCTCCATCAAATACAATGCATTGTCTTTTTCAACAATAAACTGTGTAAAATCATCTCGCAACATGTCCTTTTCCCATGTGAGTGATGAAAGTGAACAAGAGTCAAATCCGGTTTTATCAATGCTATGCTCAAAATTAATTTCACCAAAATTCTGCATATCGAAAGGATATGATTGTGTTGGAAGAGAGTAGGATATTGTAGGTAAGATGTCAAGTTCAACAGAGTGTAGGAATAGATCAGGATATAAAAAATAAAAGGAATCAGAAATAAGCACATGAAAAGAATCTCTTGAACTATGATACTCAACAATGGTATTCTCAAGACAATTCTCTTCACTTTCTTTACAACTCTCACTCTGTTTTGGTGACGAATTCCTCAACATAATATGATCATCTAGATTTGCCTTTTGTGTGATAGATAATTCAAAATTTATGTGACCAACATCTAGTCTTTCCTATGAACAAAGTGCATTTTGAGGATGACGGTTTGAGGTTTCTTCTTCTCTAATCAGTTTCATAGGAGTACTAGAACATTCAAGATGATTTTCGTCGCTTAAGTGTTCTTCAATGATCGATTTTAAATGTTGATTAGAGCATGAGTTACAAGAATGAGGATGTTCACCTTGAGCCAGAAACAAATCTTCTTTCATACTAGTCTTAGACTGAAAATACAATGATTCAAAGGAAAAACCAATTTGGTTGTCAATAAGAGCTTGATCAATAGATTCTACTTCCCTGGCTTGTTCAACATTATCGGAAGAATTTTTCTCTTCTTGCGAAGAAGATTGTTCTAGCAGTTGAGTGATAGGATTTGCAATTGGTTCTTCATTCGCGATTGAACATGACTGGATGGAAGGGATGGAAGCATCATAGAAGAGATTTAATGCCAATGACATGTCACCGAGATTAAATTTACAGAGGATATGATAGACTCTTGTCAAAAATTCTGCTGAAGATGAATTGTCGTTGATTAGCGAAGTATGAAATTCTTCACATAATTGATCGAAATCATAAATTTCAAAAGCATCTAGAAAATCATCTTCAAATTGAAACCAATAAAAAATGTGACATGCTGGAAAGGATTCAAACCAATGTTTGATTCGACCTCTAAAAGTAAAAGCGAACAGTCTGCATAAAACTCCTAAATCTGAGATGTCATATTTGATGCATTTGCACCAAAACTTGTTAAGGTGGTCTTTAGCAGATATATTGCCTCCACCATCAAAGGTGAGTTTGGACAAGCGAGAGACTGTCTCGTTGGGAACATTGGGTAATGAGAAGTTGAAAGCATGTTCCAACACAATGATTTGGGGAGCCATGGAGGAAATTGAATACATTTAAAAAAAGGCTCCTACAAGGCCGGCTTGTCAGTCGACCCTCCTTCTAGCGCCATTTGTTGACGGGCAAAATTGAACGCTCGTCAACTGGAGGAATGGATCCGGTCCGGGGTCGCCTAAATAACCCAAGCCATTTGGAATGATCCACTCCGACGGGTTTAGCGGCTCCGTTGGCCGATCTAAGTCCTAGGAAAATGAAAGAAAAACCAAGCTAAGGAAACTAATCTATGTGAAAAAAAGCAACTACAACAAACTATATACAAATCTAAAACTATATGTACAATTTACTAACTAATATCATAAAACAATAATTCTACTTATTTAAATGTTCAGCTATCAACAGAATGATATATATACAATATTCACAAATTACATATTTTAAATCGAAAACTTGCAAAAATCATTTTTAAACTGTCTTATGACAACAAAACTATTGTTTTTGATTTTTATGATTTTTATGAGAAAGGAATAAAAATGAAAACTATCTAAGTTGAGCAATTAAAATAATAACTGTAAATCTGAACTATATATCTATCTAAACTACTGATAATTCTCAAATTTATTAACTATTAAATTGCGAATAACAAACTGACCTGAAGTAACGCTTCCTATTTGTCCTGTGCACAATACTTGATTTAGCTGTTTGATGGGAGGAAACCCGCACCAGATTTTCCACAAGCTTCTTGTAAACAGGAAGCAACAGTGCTCTTTGAATACGAACGACAGAACAAACAAGACATACAAATGACAACAATCTTATAATTTACAAATCATCACAGTTAGATAAATCCCTGTGCGAAGATCTGTACATAACAGTTAATTTAACGAAGAAGATAACCCTTTATTCATTAAATTGAAATAGAGTAATTGCTGTATTAAAAGTGAGATACATCAGACATGGACAGAATTTAAATCACAACGCATTAACCTATAACAAGTCTTGATATCTAAAGTAGTCAATAACTTGATCACAAATTAAAATGCACAAAACCTGAACGAAAGTATGATAAATTGAAAGCTAACGCTGTTACAAAAGATCCACTTCCATTCGAGTCTGTATCATTATAAATCCATAGTCTTTATTCTCCCAACAGTGATGGGTTCATTACAAAAATTAATGAGTATATAAAGGCCACAAGGTAAAACATCCCTGTGGGAATTATCCAAAACTGTTTACAAAAAATCTGGGAACAATCTCCCAAGTCTCTATTTCTGCCTATGACTAACAACTTAAAACAAAACTATATCACAAAAAGCATGTTCTAAACTGTCACAGCATGTCCAATGTGCCATTGAAATTCGTATGTACATGTGGATAGGCAAAATAAGACAATTTTAGATAATGTTTTAACTGTGAAAATAACAAAAATCTAAATTTTATGACTAGCTACAGAATCTCACAATTCTGTAGCTAGTCATATTTACAAACATAATCATTTTAAATCAATCCAAATGATAACAAAAATACATTCGACCTATTAAACAAACCTTTAATTACCAATTCAAAGAAAAACAAATCATTCATGCTAGAAGTAACCAATTTTTTTATGCTAATTTGAAACAAACAGAATCGTGTTCAATTAACCGAATGGTAACAGGGATATAAGCGATCTGTCAACCAACCTTTTATTAACAATTTGATACAAACATAATCTTTTTGACAAATCAAAACCAACAAAATCATTTTTTTGAATCAATTTCAATCGAAACAGACTATAATCGATCAAACAAATCTTTCGTAATCACTTAACACAAACGCAATAGTTTATGTCAATTCAGAACTTAACAAAATCATTGTTGAATCAAAACAAAACTAACATAATCATTTTTTAATTCAAAACTAACAGAACTATACCAAACCAATCTTTGATACTAATCCAACGCATACACAAGCGACTATGCTAATTCAAGGCATACAACATCGTTTCTGAATCAAGCCAAACAAAAATGAATCGAACTAACTCAGGGCCGACACAATCGTTATACTAATTCAAAAACAATAAAATCGTATTGATCAAAACATAGCTGTATTCGATTTTAACAAACAAATCTTTTGTACATGATTCAAAACGGAATCATTTTTGGTAATTCGAAAATAACAGAATCATTTTGAATCTATTCAAATAAACATAACTAATTTGGAGCAAACACAATTGACTAACCAAATCATTCAAACATCGATGTTGAAATACATACTTGGGCTGTAGAAAAACGATTCGGTCAGGATAACTTTGAGTTGACAAAGGCTGTAGCTGCCTCAACATTTCTGAAGACAATTGAACCCGTAGTCTTTTGCTTCTTCTCGTTGGCTTGTAGCCTGTCGTTTTCCTTTGACAACATAGTAACCCGTTCTTCCAATGATTTAATTTTAGATTGCAACAGAGGCACATCCGTGTAGTAACGTTCAAGCCAGGAATTGCATTGAGTACACGGTGGTTGATTGGGCCTTGGCATTATAGGCGAGGGTTCTTTCAAGTTACCAGGGGTTCCACTGTGAAGGTTAATTCTCGGGAAGTTAGGGTCATCCTTGAGGCATGGAGGTAGGTTGGAAACATAGTCATAGGGTTCCACAGAACAGAGGCCATGAGAGTAAGGGTATTCCTCAGTCAAGAAGCGTTCAATCTCAGAGTCTGAATCCTCGCTCAGAACGATAAGCTTTTGGTCAGAGTTTTGTTTGGGCTTGTTCCTAGCACATCTGGATATCCATCGTGCATTCTTCTTTCCCTTACTGTTGACACCAGTATCACCTTTGCCTTTCTTCCTTACAGGCCTCTTGAGGGTCTTAGTATTGTCTTTAGCACACGGGTCGACCATGGTATAGGGTAGGTCAATGTTGGGGCAGTTCGAGGGTTTGACAGGGGGTAGAAGGGTAGGAGGTGGTAGGGCAGGCCCAACCAGGGTTTTAGTGACCACAACCTTATCCACTTGGACACACTCGGGAGTGGAAAAGCCATTCCTTGATAGGAAGGCTTTTCAACAGTCACCACTAAGGCTCAAATGATGGAAAATAAGGATTTTGATCAAGCAGTGATGGAAAAGGCTGCTATCATCCTTCTAACGCTTGAATCATTTCGACATTTTACACAGGTTGCGTAGGAGATAGTGAGGCATATTCAGAGGGTAGTCTATAAAATTCATAAGCAACCTGAGATGATAAAGAAATACCAAACCATAACGACCTTCACAAGTCACAAATTGCTTAACAATGGCTAATAAATCGTGCCACCTGGTCTTAAGGGCAGTGACAGGCATACCTCTATCACAAGTAACAATTTTCCTTGATGTGAATAGGAGCGGCCATGGCACCTCGTCCACTTTTGAATTCTTAAACCACCTCTGCCCTTTAGCTAGTAAGCCTGTAGCTGAGCTAAGGAATTCCTCATTTAGCTCGAGTTGGATATCTCCAACCTTAGCCCTTTATCCGTCGAACATGAGGGAAAACTGTTGGGCTACCGCGAGGTTGAAACCCTCAAATTTTTGGAAAAAAATTAGCCAACCACCATTCTCTAGGTCTTCACGGGCATTGTCAAATAGCAGAAGCGTTTGGATGCCATTAGGTTCTATGCACACCATAGGTGCCATAGGACAGAACACACAGTGAGCAGGGTAAACGGACAGGGGTTTGGACAGGGTATACACAGGCCCGAAACCTCACAGGCTTCCCCAAAACCAACAGAGGTAACCCGAGATACAAGGCAAGCATTAATGCCTAAGTGTGCGAGGGTGGTGGAACTCAACAATCCCATGCAAAACATTCATATCGGAATGTACAATCGACGATGGTATGGTGATTCAAATCACTAGTGGTGTGTGTTAAAAACAATGCGAATCAAACAATTATTGAAAACTATGATAAGTCGACCCAAATATTTGCACAAGCAATAGTGTTTGCATGATTTAAAACAATATTTCGAATTTAGCACCAAAGATTTGACCATAAAACTTATGATTTGCATGAAACCATTGCACTAAGGGTCTAATCAAAGACAATAGAACATCAAACCACTATTGTATCAAGGACTCAATCACAATCTCTAGAACACCATTGCATCACACATTAATAAAATGAAGTCATATTAACAGAAAATGCAAAGTGGGTAAAAATTTGGTGTCTTGCCAACTGTACGACTGCCATTGAATTAGAGGTGAAATGAACACATAAACAAGAGTAACCATAATAATCTAGTGACGATTTTAATGTCATCGACATGATTTCGAACCAAGGTTTTCACGCTTGCAGTCGTGAAAACGAAAACAAAAGGCAGGTGTGCGAATGTGCAAAATGATCATGTCATTTTATTCAAAAGATTGCGATGAGAATCAAGGGTTCCAAAACACTTGTGTAGGCAACTTACAAGGATAGGATAAAAATGTGAAATGGCTGCCAACACCTTCATAACTGAAATTTAAGGGCATCACTAATTAACCAATAATTCTGCTGCATATTGAATACATTAGGTGGCTATCAAAACTCTATCTAAAGAAGTCTCTGTCCACATAAAATCGTTGTTTAAACATGCATTATGTGGATATTCTAATAATTAATTGACATGACATTTATCAAAATAGGTTAATGCTGTCTACTAAAGGTATGATGTCACAGTCATTTAATACCTGATAGCCATGGCATACAACCTAATTATAACCACTTTCAATATACACGTCAGTCCATCCTTATTTCTAAAAAGGGAAACCGCTGTAATATGCAGCTTTCAACTCCACAAATGCAACACAACCATTACGCAGAGGACACAACTAATGCACAACCATAACTTGCAATTAATACACAGTCTTAGATGCAGCCCAAGCCCAATCGTTAGATATGTATGAAACCGCTGGCATAACGGATCAAATGCTGTCATTAAACGCAGATATCGCTATAGTAAAAAAAAAGGGATTTGCTGCCAATACAACGCAGTCAAATCAAGGTTGGCATTCGTTTCCAGTCGCAGTGTAAACTCGTTGTTTTTCTTGTGTATAAAAATGCAATCTGTCTGAGTTGGAATTCGCTGCCATTAAAGGTGCGCTTTGCTGTGTGAAACGCCCAAAATTTCGTGAGGTGAGTGCGGTGTACAGGCTGTGAGCAAGGCCACAAAATCGCAGTGTGAAATTGGGTGATAGAACCAAGCCAAGGCTCAGTACTACACACTTTAAAAGTGAATTTAATATGCTAAGAAGGTGGATTGAGGCCCAACAATTTCGCTGTGTTTAGAGCATAAGGCAGAGAAAAAAATTTAAGCCAGGCGTATGTAGATTCGCTTGTAAGGGGGACGAGACTATCCCTCTCTACTGTAAATTATCACCCAACCAAAATGTTGGGAAATACCCAAAAACAAAAAACGTAGACATAATGTTATCAACGCAGACGGACGAAGGATATCAACTAGTAGATGCTTAACCAACCATTTAACTGATGTGAATTACAGATCAACAATAAAATCTTCCGTTTAACATTTAAAAAGGAAATCGCTATCTCAAACACAAACGTAATCACTCACAAAGAAAGCGCAAAATGAAACATTCATCATTAAACAGTTAAGGCAGAGAAAAATTTCTGGGAAGGACGCAGGGATTGGCATAAGGAAACGCAGAGATCAGAGGTCAATCAATCATAGACAATAAGTCAAGTGCAGTGATACTCATGCACAACAAGGTGCAAATACGAATCATTCATCCAGGAACAATCGACACAGAGATAAGAAAGGGGTATATGCTGGGAAAAACTATCATTCACTCATCATCCACGTACATAAAAGCAGGGCTTTAGGATCTATAAGTCTATTAACACCGAAGTGACGATCGATGATCTGGCTCCTGGACGATTGCTCAGGTGTGGAATGATGATCTAGGGATGATGACGAAGTGACGCACAACTCTTCACAACAAATCAATAAAACCAATAGGACAGTCACAACACTTAGGGATAGAAATCTAAGGGAATCAAGTCAAACAACAATCTTAAGGCTATGGGGAAATTTTAAGTCCTCAATCAAAATGATAAATTAACACCTTCTTTATACAATCAAATATACACAAATGAAAGCATAAGGTAAATAATAATCTACCATGCAGAATAAAAACAAGCGTACCGTACCCCGAGTCGACCGCTCCGAGTCGTTGTCCCGCGCGATATGTGTAGCTCTCGCTTGCTGACTGATGAGACTTCACCGATACCTCCCAACCAACGCTAGGGGTACTCTTCTTCCCCCTTAGCCCCCCGAGACGCAAAGGGGCCACACACACTGAACCATAGAACAACTAGCTCCCAGCTCGCCTCTCAAGGCCGAGCTACCACTCCTCACCGAGCTGGGTATCCCAACTCCCACAAGCTAAGTTAGTCAAGTCTAAAATTCTGCAGCGTAACGTTGTGCATCACCGAAGACATCCATCATCCTCATCCTCCCTTCTTTATATAGAGTTTCCAAGTCATTTTCTTTCCCAATTTCCCATTTAATTTATTGTTCAAAAATTTAATTCAGAAAAATCCTCCCCATACATGTGTCACCCATTCCCTTCTTTGCACCAACAATTATTTTCATTAATTATTTAATTACTCCTATTTCCCTCACCCACCTAAAAGAATTCCAAGAATCGCTCCTAGGTTTCCTCATTTTCCCTTACACATTTTAATGACTTACCCCCTTACTAATTTACTAGTTGAGTTCAATTTAGAAAGTTCTTAATGGCAAGATTCCTTGCTAAGTTAGTCATTCTGCTTTTTCCTTATGTTTCCCTTTCTCTTTATGTTTCCCCCCTTTTCCCTTAGTTTCCTAATTCTTTTAAAGTTTCCCTCTTTCCCTTTTTGTCTAAAACTCAAATTAGCAAGTGTAGAATTTACCCTTTTTCCCCTTTTTCTTTTTAGTTAAAATTTTAATTGGCATATGTAGAAAAACAACCAATTCCCTTTTAAAATTTTAAATCCCTCAATAAATTGATTTTAATAATTAATCGAGTTTCTTACCCCCTTTTCGTCACATGTTTAATGATGATTATTATTATTTTTAGTTTTTTACCACAAGTATTACTTTAGACCTAGATTTTAATTTTCGAGGTTGGGCGACATTTTATTAGGGAAATGGTTTTTAAATATTTCTTATCACATTATTCGTTCTAAAGCCATCTAGTATTCACTTATTAGTTAACAACGTGACGTGCCCTTTAGGACGCACTAGGTTCTCCAAGGGTGCCACTCGCCTCATTCCGTTTCCCTTGTGTGACGTTCCCTTCAGGATGCACTATGTGCTCCAAGGGTGCCACTTGCCTCTTTCCATTTTTTCTTGCATGACGTGCCCTTCAAGATGCACTACATGCTCCAAGGGTGCCACTTGCCTCTTGACTGACTTAGTAGACATAAAAAACCCCTGGAGTCAATACTCCGTCAGGGGATGTTGTGGGAGACTAAGGGCCTCTGAGGAATACGGCCCCTGCCTTATTGCGCGCCCCTTAGACTCATCATGAGGGACTGTCGCAGTCTTTCCTCACGACATCGTGGGTCTTCTCGAACTAGGTAGTCGTTAACCTACAGTTTGAGCCACAATGAGAGTGCTAGTAGGCTGTGGCAGGGATTCTGTCCACACCTCTCCCTCAACGTCTCTAGTAGTCATGCATGACCCCTCTACTCCACATGTGAGTTCAGTCGACAAGCTATTGTCAGCCTGCATCATCAATGAATCATGTCAGAGATGAGATCCATAATCATAACATCTAATCAGATGCACACATGTCATATATGCAACAATAAAACCCAATAGTCCACTCCCTGAATCGATCCAGAGTCAAAGGGTTTCATCGATGCCTCTACATCCTCGAGGTCCAAAATCCTGCACACTCAGGAGAGCCGAGTCAATAGCACCCGTCTATATCAAAACAACAAAATAACATGTCATCTTATCCATAATGCCTGATAATCATAATCGAATGTCCAATAGTATAATAAGCCGGATCACTTGCAAGCAAGTGTCCTCAAAGAATAATTCACTTAGTGCGGGCAAGAGCGAGATGTTACAATCAATAAAACTAAAGGGGCCAGACAATTGTTCATGACAATAATAATGCCTTTCATCTTTCACATCCAGGGCAATGCAAGAATCTAAAAAGACATATTTTTGCAAGCATCCATAGAAATAACATTTTCCTATTTACAAGGTTGATAATGGAGATACTCAAATGATTTCAAAGTCCCCATCTCATCCTTCTCATTCCCAAAATGTAGATCACTGGCAGTTGGCTCCTCATTAAAATATGATCTCGGAGATAAAAATTTGGAAGGATGAGGTATGAATATCTGCACATGAGAGGTAAAAAACATATTAGGATATATACAAAATAATGGCTATTGGAAATCAAAGAATGAAAAGCTTTTCTATGAGGAGTATCCTCAAAAGAAATATTCTCTCCTAAATCATTGTCAATTATTAATGAATCATTCAAAATCTTTGACTTAGGAGATATATTAACATCTTCAACCTTATCAAATCAATTCTACCCTCTCCTAAGTAAGATGTAAAATGTCTAATACCATGTGTATCTAAAGTATCTAAAGCAACTTATTTTGCTAATTGAAAAGTGTTTACCTCATGCTTTTCTATATTAGAACTCAAAGGATTACTTATATTAGGTTCATGTTCAAAAGTAGTAAAAAAGCATGGAGGCATATCATCAAAATTTTTAGAGTAAAAAGGTTCAGGAAGCCTCTCGATGAGACAATTAGTAAATTGATCCAAAAGTGTAAGTTCAAGAGATTCTTCTTCAGTCTCTGCATTTAAACAAAAAGAAGTTTGTTCTGGAGTACATTGTTGATCACAAGAGATGAGTTCTTCCTTTGAATTTTAAGGAGAGAGAATTGAATTTTCAAAAAGGTGACATCTTCCTTCATTCTCAAGTGGAAATTCCTTTTCCTTCTATTTTTCTTATGATCCTATACATAAAGGAGAACGACGAGAACTTGACATAATCACTACTTGAACTTGTATTGTCTCGTCATTAACAAGAATTGATTCCATGTTTTGTTTTTCCATAGGGATCTCTAAAATATTGGAGCTCAAACTTTCTGTATAAGAAATCACCTATTTATTATTAGGAAAAGTAGGTGGAGAAATATCAAAATCCTGTATGAGAATATAATCTTCTGTGAATCACATCTAACCTGAAAGTCAACATTGAAACATGATATCATCTCAACATTATCTAACTAATCTTGCTTAAAAGAAAAATAAATTAAGATGTAGGATAGATTTAAAAAGTTCAATTTGAGAAGGTTTATCAACTAAAGGAAACCTATGAAAAATACAAATGAATATTGGTATGAATTCCTTAGTCAATTCATCTTCTTTTCATAGATATTGTAGTTTATCACATAACTCATCATAGGAATAATTGTGAAAATCATTATAAAACTGATTCTTGAATTGTTTCTGGAGTTAACGAGAAGAGATTTCAACTAGTTTTTTTAGCTCACTCTTTGACAATGAAAGCAAGTAACCCGCATAGGCCACCACATTTGTTTGAGCTTTATTGAAGATGGATTATCTTATTCAAAGTAAAACAAATGAAATGAAAAAAAGAAACAAACAAAAAGCAAAAAACAAGCTTAAGAAAATTATTTATACTCCTACACTACAATATTCTAACAAAACACAAGCTAGGTGAAATCATGTAGCCAATGCAACCATTCAAGTAGCTTAATCCTGCAAGCACATATAAAAATCATATTAAGGCAAAGGATTGAATTAAAAATTGAATGATTGAAAGAATTAATTCTTCACATAATTTTCTATCTACATGATGTTGAATGGGGAACTCATCGATTATGGGAAACCTTTTCAAATAAGAACATTTCAACCAAGCTTCTATGGGATCATGTAAAACATATGGAGAGAAATGGTAAACTTGGATTGGGTTCATGGAAAAATTACATACCTCATCATTACCATATTTACATGATCCGATGTCATTAATACTTAATAATGTGTCAAAGATTGGAAATTCATGCATTTCAAAATGCGGGGACATAAATTGAGAACCTGAATTAACCATCCCCTTAGCTCCTGAGAGTAGGTGAAGTGCCTTGATATCTTCTTCTATATTTACTTCCAAATATCTCTCAATTATATATTATTCAAAATCAATCCCATATGAAGGTTTATCACAATTCATTACTTTACAAGACAAGTACTTAACACAAATTGGATTGTTATCTACTCCCTTATCTCTGACATATGTTTGAAAAAGACAATCATGAACTCAATTGTTTTTATTTGATAAGATGAGCTAACTCGATGAGAACTTCTCTTTGCATATATATCATAGTATAACCTTTTTTTTTCTTCAAAGCAGATTTGTAATTGATTTCTGTGATTAATCACAAAAATGTGTAATTACTTTTCCTTCACCTTTAGTTGTCATTTCACCTTCTTCTTGTACCTTGTCTGAGTTTGGCTATGTAAAAAACAAATCAAAATGAACTTGTATGTTTTCCCATACATTCAAGCCACCAAACAAATCAATATACAAAGAATAAAAGAAGTTAGAGCTTAAATCATTGAACATTTCATTACAACATGATTCCATATTGATATCGTGATGTGTCATCGCTTTAGTACTATCAATTTCAAGGAAAAAATCCATTACTTTAGCATCATTCAAACTTCGTTGAGATGAAAACTCTATACGCAAGGGACTTGTTCAACTTCAAAAATACTTTTGCAACTTCCCAATGAATCTATGTTTGTAATAGAAGAAGAAATTCCTAAGTGAATTGAATCTTCAATAATGTCTTCAGACATCATTTCAATATCTTTATCAGTTCCTTCATCTTCAAAGTGAGGAATTCCATGATGAGAATATAATTTAAAATTACGAGGAGGAATTCCATGATGAGAAGACTATTCAAAATCAAACACCTCTTTATCAACTGTTATTTGTCTTTGTTCTTTCGCAAGAGATAAGAGATAAGGAAAAAGATCGAGAAGCTCATATTCAAATGGTTTGTCTTTCAAGTGAAATCTGCAACAAATCTCATTAAATATTAAACGAAATTCACCCACTGTTTCATTGTTTTCTTTCCAAATACTTATCAATTTATTATGTAACTGATCATAATCATATTTCTGATGAGAAAATAAGAACAATTCCACAAATTGTTCCCAATTGTGGATAGATTTTTCTTGTAGTGAATCAAACCAACTCTTGATTCTCCTTGAGAACATAAGAGTAAATAACATGCACCACTCATTGTCATTATATAATTTACGGAATTTACAACAATGAAGAAATTTACAAATATGATCAAATGCAGATATAATACCCTCACCATTAAACTTTAACTTTGATAAGAGATCAATAGTTCTCTTGGAAATGCTTCCAGTTGGTCGAGCTGAACTAAAGGCATGTTCCAAAATAGAAATATGGAAAGGATCCATGAGCAGTTAAAAAAATGAAAACAAACTTGGTCGTCTCTCCCTTATTCTATTGGCCGACCACACATTCAGACACAAACTTTTGAACTTCAATTTTAAGACATTCTTAGAAAATATCCTTCGTGATCCTGTGGTACAATTTCAAGAATCATGAAATTACTCCTATAGGAGAAGTGTGCAATTCCAAAAGGACCTTCTATATGAGTTGGGAATTCTTACATAAATATAGACGATCATGATAGCATAACAAATCATTATTCGATACAAATTTATCTAATGAATTGAGGTCCTCTTATAGTTTTTGAATGATCTAACATACCTCTTGATCTTGCTTCCATTCTATCCTTACTTCTTTCACCCAATCAAATTGCAGGATATAAGTAGGACATAGTGAACCTTTTGTTTCTTCTTCTTTCCTTGAAAGGGCATCTACCACAACATTATGTTTTCCTTTTTTGTAGATAATTTCAAAGTCATAACTTGACATCTTTGCAACCCATTTTTTTTCTCTTCTGAATATAATCATTGCTCCAAGAAGTAATTCAAACTATGATGATCGATTTTTACTTTGAAATGTCTTCCTATTAGGTAAGGGTTCCATTTCTTAACTGCATGCAGTATGGCCAACATTTCTCTTCATAAATGGGTTTGAGTAAGTTTTTTCCTTTAAGTTGGCCGCTTTTAAAGGCAAGGGGCCTTCCTTCTTGCATTAAAACTGCACCAATTCTAGGACACGAGTTCTACACATAGCCTCCTTAAGTTTTTCAAAATCTTTGGTTGCTCCTCGACTCCAAGAAAATGCTTCCTTCTTTAATAATGTTGTTAGAGGTGTTGCTATTTGACCATAGTTCTTGACAAACTTGTGACAATAACCTATCAATCCTAAGAATCTCAAGGTTTTTGGAATTGGCCATTCCCTCATAGCTTTAATTTTGTTAGGGTCCACTTTTACACCTTCATGAGATAAAATATGACCCAAATATTCCACTTCTTGAACCTCAAAGGCACACTTGGAAGCCTTTGCATAAAGTTGTTTCTCTTCCAATAGTTGTAATACTATGTCAACATGTTGTACATGATCTTCCCTAGATTTGTTGTAGATGAGTATGTCATCAAAAAATACTAACACACATTTTCTAAGGAAGGGCTTGAAAATAAAATTAATCAAGCTTTGAAATGTTGAAGGTGCATTAGTAAGTCCAAATGGAATAACCAAAAACTCATAATGACCTTCATGTGTTCTAAAAGTTGTTTTGGGAATGTCGTCCTGCCTCATTCTGATTTGATGATATCATGAAGGAAGATCCAACTTCGTAAAGAAAATTGATCCATGCAATTCATCTAATAATTCATCAATGACAAGAGTAGGAAACTTATCTTTGATTGTCATTTTGTTGAGTTTTCTATAATATGGACACATACCCCATGAACCATCCTTTTTCGTAACCACCACCACTAGTGAAGAGAAATAATTTTGGCTAGGTTGAATGATGTTGGTCTCTAACATTTCTTGGATCATATGCTCAATCTCACTCTTTTGTGCATATGGATACTTGTAAGGCCTAATGCTAGGTGGTACTCTTCCTAGTTGCAAATGATTAGCATGGTCATGATATCTAGCAGGTGGAGGACCCTTAGGCATTTCCCCAAATACCTTGGAATGATTGTTGATAACTATTTGGAGATCTCATGGAGCAGAGGACATAGATTCTTGAACATCTAGTGAGCACAATTATGCAATAACACCATGGTGTCCCTCTTTGAGTAATTTTTTCATGTTATTAGAGATTCTCACCTTATAGGGTTTCCCTTAGATACCTCTAAGATCAATTTCCTTTCCTTCTAAGGAAAATATCATGAAAATATCTTGAAAATCAAGTGCCACTATTCCCAATGGTTAGAACCATTGGACCCCTAATACAACATTGACACCACCCATTTGGATGGAAATCTCAAGACAATTAAAAAAATACTCCCCCATATTGAGCTTAATACTATGGCACTTCCTAGAACAATTTATGGTACCTCCATCTGCAATCATTATTTGAAATTGTGGTGCTGGAAATACAAAGCAATTGAGATGCTTTACTAATTTGTAATTTTGACGATGTTATGGGTACTACCAAAATCAATCAACATTGTTACCTTTCTATTTTTGATGTATCCTTGTATCTTGAGGGTTTGTGGAGTACTGATGTCGATCAATGCATGAAAAAATATCGTTGGAGTAGTATCTTCTAGATCTTGAGATGGTTCCAATTCTTGATTTTCCTCCTCTTCACAGTTGATGTATAATAATTTCTTCTAACCGTGTTTATGCCCCTTACTATACTTGTTGTCATAATTGAAACATAGTCCCTTTGCTTTTCTTTCATCCAGTTGTTGAGGTGTCAACCTTGTTGGTTAAGGTAAAGTTGTCTTATGAACCCCAAAACGATCTTTGCTTCATGTGTATGCTCCAATGGTAGACTTGTGTGTAGCCTTATTCTTGGCTTGAATATGACGAGAAAATTGCATAGCTTGCATACTGTTTTCAGGATGTTTTAGGAAAATCTCATGTTTAATGTCTTATTTTAATCCACCCATGTAAGCTTCCAACAAATGTTCATCACTTATGTCATCCATCCTTGTGGCCAATACTTGAAATTTAGAATCACAATCTTCAATTTCACCTAAGTGCTTGATTCTTGTCAATTGACTGAAGTAGTCATGTTCCCAAACTTTCCCATATTGTGCTTCTAAGTCTCTTGTAAATAAGCCCCAAATTTAATGATAAGAAAGGGGATTCCTTTTAACCTTCCAATGATATGGTTTATTATCAAAGTTCAAAGTAGCTATGTGAATCCTTTTCTTATCATCCATAATATTATGCAGTTGAAAATATTGCTCGATTGGTTCACCTAGGTAAATACCTATGTTCCATCAAACTTCCTTAATTCAAACTTGGGAAGGTTCACTCCTTTTGGAGACCATCCATAAGTAACTCCATTATTGAAGTTAAATCCCTCTATAAAATTCTTATTATTGGAAAGTTGTTCAACTTGAGCACTACCTTTATTTTCACGAGTCCTTTCAGACACCTTATAAATTTTAGGGAACCTCCCATTTAAGGCTTCCATAATATTTTGTTCCATTTGTTCCATATTTATTTTCACCTCTTCCTTATTTTCATCCATTTTCCTTTCCATCAGTTCCTTATTTTCTTCCATCTTTCTTTCCATCAGTTCCTTATTTTCTTCCAAATTTCTTTCCATAAATTCCTTATTTTCTTCCATATTCCTTTGCATCAGTTCCTTATTTCATCCATCTTTCATCCCATTTCTATTTGAGTATTTATCAAATCAACCTTTTTTATTGACCTGCCATTCAATTCGTTGATTTGATTGTCCAATTTGGATAGATTTTTTGTATCTCCTCATTTTCTTCATGAGTCATGGAGGAGATTTCTAGAGGTTTCAATGGTGAAATAAGTTTTGTATCTTTCTTTGGAGCCATGAAAAAAGGTTATTGGGTCCTAAGGGCAAGGGATTTCCAGTTTCTATAGTTCTCTGACATATGTGCGGGGTCCAACAATAGTACTTGGCCCAATATCTCAGGGCACTAACTAAGGAGGCTTAATTGTTCGCTTAACCGTACTACCCAAATACCAGGTACTAGAGAGTGGTCTCTCGAAGTGTTGTTTTTGCTGTACTATAGCAACAATATGGGTAAATAGATTATCTAAGGCTGGTTTCAAGTATACCTAGGGGACTTCCTATACACACAAAGGTACATGGAAGTGATATTTCATCTACAAATACTGTATAATGTGGTACTACTCGAAGGGGTGCCAACATGGGTTACAAGGGTTTCCAACAGGTGAAACAATGTGTTTCTAGTAACCACGTTAAATCATGTGTATTTTATACATTTATTCTTCCCCAACTACAGTTTTACCTACTTAAGGATAGATCCTATGTTATTTAAAGACATCATTACAAGTCTCTAAAAAATAAAAAATGAGTTTGCCAACCACATAAAAATATTTTAAAATCACTAGAAAATAAATTGTGCAAAAAATGTAACTTACAAAAGAAATATATCATAAAATATAACGATTCAAAATATGAAAAGTTTTCCTCATGTACTTCACTATGTCAACTCAAGGTTCTAAAAATTTCAGAGTTTGAAACTTCACTGAAAAAAATTACAGCGAAAATAACAAGATAATTGATTTCAAGATTAGTCAAAAACCTTGTCTTCCATAGACTATATCTTTGAAAGTATAACGAACTAGAACTTGAAATTTCAACCACCTAAATTTCACTGTCTGAAACTGCCCAGAAAAAATAAAATTGTAGTGAAAATCCCAAGATGACTCATTTAAAACTGAATTTAGGATGAGTCAAAAAACATATCTTCCATAGGCTATATGTCTGAAAGTATAATGACCCAAAACCTGAAATTTCAACCATAAGTAATTTGATATGTCTCTTAAGTAACCTTCAAATTTCGTTTTCTGAAGCATCCCATAAAAAACATTATAGAAAAAATTCCAAGATGACTCGCTTGAAAAAGAAAAACCCTAGGATCGATGCTCTTTATACCAAATGTTATGAACCAATGACTTGTGAATGATAAAAATTTAGTGAATACAATCCACTTCGATGGTGAAACCTCCATTTAAAACATATCCAATTAAGAAGACAAGATAAGATGAGATAATATGATCCTAAGACAGAAGACAAGATAAGATGAGATAATATGATCCTAAGATTTGGTCTCCTTATATATATATATATATATATATATATATATATATATATATATATATATATATATATATATATATATAGGAGACAAAAAGTACAACTATAATGAAAGGGTACAATAAAGGGTTCTAACCTACATACAAATATAACACTAGAAATGTAATAATTAAATATTTATGGATTAATAAGGGTTTTTATACATAACATGGGGCTTTTTCTAGGGCTTAACAAGATGCATGCCTTCCAAATATTTAGCATAGCTATAACATATCCCTCCACAGTTGTATTGGCCACTACCATTTTCAAGTGTGCTTGGGGTTCCAACCATTGGTCCCCATTGATGTAACTCTTCATGTGCCATCTTCATTGATGAATTCCTCTCACACTCTGACCGAGGTAAACAAAGTAGCCAAATTTGTTGAATGGAACTAGCACCTCCAACAACAGGTTCATGATATATTGCAGAAGGCCAATGCCAAGTACAAGCAACGACATGGCAATCATCAAGTTCCACACAAGTTTAAGGTTGGTGAAAAAGTCTGGTTGCATTTGCAGAAAGAGCACCTCATTCCCCTCCATAGGAAGCTCAAACCACTTGAATATGGGCCTTACACCATCACAAAGGCTACAGGTGAAAATAATTTTGAGTTGAGTATTCCTCCTTTCCATGGATTGCAACCAATATTTAATGTGCAGCTCTTCGACCATATTTCCCACCTCTGTTGGACACCTCAGAGGTGGAAAAGTGATTAGCTCCTATAGAAATCAATCTCGACTGCCTTGAGAAATCTAGAGTGGATTGGATCATGGACACCAAGATGAGGGGAATTTGCTAACAAAACATCCAACTCTATGCGGCCGTCAAAGCAAGACAAGTTCTTCATCAAGGAAAATGGCTCACCGAGATTCAGATTCAAAAAGTTTCCCCATCTATTGCGGGAACTTGACACAATGGGGACCATTGCTTCCTTGAGGGCGGGGGGAGATTGATCTAAGTGGATATCGGTGGCCACCCACCTCTTCTACTGACTCAACATAGTTCTCCATCTTGGCAGTTTTTTTATAACTTTTTGGTTCCTAAACTTCTGGGTCATTTTGAGGCCCTAAACGACGTTTTATGTAAAGGGTCAAAGGTCTAGTTTTTCCATTGGAAAACCCAAGCCATGTTGCAATATTATAGTCCTTAGTTAGATATTTTCAATGAGATATTGTGTGCACCAAATGAAGATTGTATGTGAAATTTGTGCCCCTGTAAAGTTGATGTAGACACTCAAGCCCAAAAATAACTTCTGACACTTTTCCTCCTAGGGTTAGGGTTTTGGACCTTTAGGGTTATTGATTTATGTGAAAAGGAGATCCTTTTGACCTCTTGTGTTAACTTTTGCAAATGCGCGTAGATGACATATCTCTCTCTTCAGATATAAGCTACCACCATTCTAGCCAGTTTGTGTCTTGCATTATTCTTCTATTTTATTCATTAATAGAAGTTGGGTTTTCACTGTATTACTGTTCTCTCTGCTATATTCCTATATGTGTTTCATTTTATTCCGTATATAGTATGGATCAACCTCGTTCCTACTAGATATTATTTGCATGGTCCATGCATTCTCAAGTATGGGCTTGTAGTGAAAATCTATTGATCTAGCAGGAACAAATTATGAGTCCCCTATATCAACTATTAGTATGTTCCATAGCACAATGTATGTCAGAAAAATAAATGCAAGAAAAGAATAAAGTAGGTTACTAGTATGTCATGGACAGGGGGGCATACATCAAAGTCTATGAAGCCACAAAATCTCTCCATTTACTCCCCAAGTTTATATCAGATAAGCTATCTCTCTAAGAGGTTGTGTATCACACACTGGTACATAGAGTTGGAGTATCCCCAACATGAGAGAACAATTTACCTTAGCCCCCACAACCCTTCTATGTGGTATCTTACAATTTTAAGGACGACAAGGAGACAATAGTATAAGAAAAGATAATGGGAGGTTTAGATTTTGGGGAAGAAAGATTCAACAAGCATGACCCACTAGACATTGTTAGTCAACAATACAAAGTCTACAAATACAATTGGGAATACCAAAATGATGTATATCAAGAAGAAGAACTCTATAGAAGATCCATTAGTTATGACAAAGATCTTTTCAACATAGGAGGTAACTCTAGGCCTAAAAAATGCAATCTGGAAAAGGAACACTTAGAAAGAGAAAGGTCGACAAAGGAAGTTGCAGCCAATTCAGTAGTAGAAAAAGAAATACTGAAGAAACAGTTTGAAGCACCGAGGCTTCAATGGGCATGAGAAGAGGAGAATATAAAATAGGAGGTTGAGGCACTGATTATTCAAAAAGAATAAGTAGAAAAGAAGAAGCAAAAGGAATAGAAAATGAAGAAGAGGGAGGAAGAACAAGAAAAAATGGGAAAAGAGGAAGAGGAGAAGTTGAAACAAGAAGAAGAAGAAAGAATAAAAAAAGATGAAGAAGACAAGAAATAACAAGAGGAGCCACAAGATATAGAACCAATGGACACTGGGCCATCAGAGACTGCCATTGACACTTCAAGAATTACTGCAATAGGGGGGAATTTTCCTCTTGGTGAGCTTGTATTGGGTGAATTCACCCCTTCCAAATCCAATATAGAAGCAAACCTTGATTCTTTTATCTTTGATAGAGCAAGGGGGAGGATTGCAAGGCAATCCCGCAAAATGTTATGACACTAGGAACACATAGACCCCACTTGTCATGGATACTATAAGGGACCCCTATCACATTAGCCTTAATTGCGATGGTGTTCTCACAAGTTGTCGAGAAAAATGTCAGAAGCATGGCTCAAGAAATTGAATAATACAAGGCAAGGATCGGACACCTGCGAGAAGCTAAACAATACAAGGTTGACATTATTGACATCATTGAGTTCATAGCCTATGTCTTTGAGTTGCAGGAAGAGTTGGGGACAACATTGAGGTTGTTGTACCCTAGCTTAAGACTTATCTACATAGTTGCTAATAATGCTAGACATAGTCAAGAACAAAAAAGTAGAGTTACATGGAGTCCATTTGGCCATGGACAAATTGGAGAAATGACAAAAGGAAGATCAAAGAACACCTCCAAACCTACCCAAAATGACAGAGAATGAGAACCATATTAATTACATAGTGCTATACAACTATTATAGAATAGGCACAATGCTAGAAAATGATATATATGTAACAATCGACATTGTACATGCCTACACACAGTTGTTGGAAAACTAGTTGAACATTGTTTCTTACCCAAGCTTGGAAATATGGCTGCCCCAAGATCCAAGGATTTTTTTTGGTAGAATTAGAATACAATATCCACTTCAGAGGAATCTTAATTGGGATAGTCACTAGAGTTACTAAATAAGCATTAAAAGAGTGACATAGTTGGGCCATCAAGTTATATAAATTTCATTATTTTATTTTTGAGTGCACTTCAAAGGAAGATGGGTCTCATTACTTGAGATGCCACTACATATTAAGTCTCCTTAGAAAAACTCATCTTCCAATGTTCATATCATCATTTACACCACTTGGAGGTTATATTGTTCATGTATTGACTATTCTTCTGTGAATTTTATGGCTTTACATTTAAGTTACTTTTCTGATATTTATCATTTTGATATGGTAGATAGATGGTTTTGAATGACTTGTTGTTTCAAACTATTATTCTCACATTTATCATTCATATTTATGTGTTTCTAATTTTCTCTAAAAGATGATTGTTTGGGAAGTGCAAGCATGAACCTATAATTAATGCTCTAACTGCTTAATTAGTTTTACTCCTAGATAGGATATGATTAGAATAGTTTACTTTCTGCACTTAGATTAATTGCATACTGCATATTGCACCGGAATTTTAATCCCCAACCCCACTCATTTTAGTAATGAATACTAGGATAGAATTTGGATGGCTCTCCTATACGAAATGGTATGAAGTCTAATTGGGACTTTATATCAAGGAGTACCCATGTCTATTGAAGGGTAATTTGCGCAGGTCGATAGAAACTAGTTCTAGAAGGGGGGCTTCGATTGTATGGCTGGTAGAAATACCCAATCTTCATATGGTCAAACCTTTAAACCTTCAACCCGTGAAACTAAACCCAATCTTTTCCATAACGCACATGATAATTCTAAGTTAGAAATTGCTTTCGAAGACACCCCTCCCATTCTATAAGCACTTGATTCCTCTCCTGGATAACTGTATGTTGTTCCTAAACCTAAAGTTAATTATTTACGGTGTATTACTCAAGCATTTTCTTGGAAAATTGGTGGGCTACTAGTATCACCTTTTCTATCCAGATTAGTCTCCATCCATAGAATTTGAATCCAAACTCTTCAATAAATTCTTATTGATTCCATAGAATATTTGGTAGAACTTTCTCTATAGGAGATCCCTCAGCCTTTGGACTATATTCAACCATCACCCCCATCATCACATTGATATCCACTCTTTGAAATTAAACTGAACATAACAACTGGTGAAATATTTAATCAATCAATAGATAACTGAATGGCCAACAATCAACCTCACTTACCTACATGGATGTCCCAATGAGGTCTTAACTTGGGAGGGAAGTTGCATGGATTACCTTAAAACCCCGAGAGGATTTTACCCGAGTTTGACCTAGACAAGTCATGCTTCCCCAAAGATCATATTAAAAATTTATACCTTGTTGTGAGGTTAATGAAAGTTGAACATGAAGATGTGGTTTGTAGACTATTCCCCTACACCTTAAAAAACAAAGCATCTACCTGATATTAGAGTTTTTCAGCATCCTCCATCTGAGGCTAGGATGATTTTGAGAGGGAATTTATTAGTAAATTCGATGAAGAGAAAACTCTTTCTACCCTTTTAAAAGAGATAATAGCCATTAAAATGGAGAAGAAAGAATGAATCAAGGACTTTAAACAATGCTTCACCACCATCCTTAATAAGTTCCCTATTAATTCCCACCCTGCATAAGTGGTGGTAGTAGAATATTACACATCTACCTTGCATGTGTTTATTTCCATGCTCGTTAAAATAAATGGTAAATCCACTCTTGTAGAAAATTTCGAAGAAGCCAAGAAGGTATAAACGAAAATGCTCACTTTAGTAGGGAACCTAGGATGGGAAGACAAAAAATCTATGACTATGGGGAAGAAACCTCTATTGCTGACCAAACCCGTAGAAAAGGAGGCTACTAACTTAGAAGGTGTACTTAAGTTGGTTAAGAAGTTATCCAATGAAGTTGTTGAACTTAAAAAATAATTTTGGAGAAGGTACATCCATTCAAAGACCTTTTAGAACCTTCCATAGAAAAAGGAAACAACCAACCCAAACCTCCCAAACCATCAAATTTGAATCTAAATTTGGAGGAAGTAGGAATGGACCAATCCTATACTTATCATCAAGCTAATCATTCTAATAATACTTGTTCACATTTGATTAACTCTATGACTTTGGTCATAAATCAGTTGTTGGATCAACAATCTCTTTCTAACAAGTTAGCTCAAGAGGTTGAGACTAAAGAAACTGCAAAAGAAGGAGACACAATTGGAGAAGCTACCATGTTCCTTTGGGACTTGGTAGCAGACTCAAATAATCATAAGTAGGAGAGGTATCGTTAGGATATGTACAAGCCCCCCAACCCGCCTCAAAAATTTATAGCCTAAGTAGTAAGGGACTCATAACTAATGTTACTCTCCTTGCTAAACCAACTTCAACCTTAAAAAATGTTACTTCTTCCACCCAGGCTGAGGGTAACACATCTTCCCCTCAATCAAAATCTTCCACCAACCCATCTCATGCCAGTAAGACCTTAATAAGCACTCCAACCACACAACCCATGGAATATAGTGTCATCGAAGAAATGAAGAAAACTAAAACCAACGTTTCCATGTATGACATCTCTACTCTACACCAACTAAGAGATTTTCTTTTGAACACCTTTAAAGTTCTCCCTAAAATGCAGAAAAAATACACCACTACTCTTGAGAGTCAACCTAAACCCACAAAGAACAAACAAGAGGATACAATAACACTTAAGGCTATTATTAGTGCAACCAATATAGGCACGCACTTGAAATCATGGATGCATCCATTCTTGCTAACCTTTGAGATCCATTATGGAATGTCCTCTAATGTCATGCCTTACTTTGTATACTAAAGAATAAATGATGTTCCTTACTAAATGAACAACCACGATCATTCAATTAGATAGATCTAATGTAAAGGTCATGGGTGAGTTGAAATATTTCATGATTAGATTAGCGTCATACCCTGGGGTTTGTCAAGTCATTGATATTGTGGTTGTTAATATTCACTACTTCTAAGTAGAGATTGGTCACATGAGTTATAGAGTTATTTCACTATTGACTAGTTCCACTTGTGGCTACTGTATAAAGGACAAACAAATCAAATTAGGGTGGACAACGAAGCCCACATGAAACATACTATCACAAAGTTGGAAGGTCAGAATGAACCTATAAAATTTTCTCATTCTGTGTTGAGAAACTATTTTTTGGAAACTAATTGTGGGTGTTATGCATCTCAGTAGTCACTCATATAACTAGACACACATTTTTAAATACTTCATTGCACTCATACTGATGCAAATGAATGTATTGTAGTAGAAGTAACTAGTAATAGTTCTACTATTGTAGATTTAGACACTAAAATTTGGACCTTACTTTTTAGTGGCTCCAGGTCACAAGAGGGAGTCGGGGAAGATTATATTTTAATAAACTTGCTTAAAATAATGACACTAATTTCCTTTCGGTTAGAGTTTGAATGCACCAACAACACCACTGAATATGAGGCCTTGGTTCAAGGTTTGAAGCAAGATATTGACCTTAATGTAAAATGTTTAAAGGTTTTTGGTGATTTGGAAATCATTGTCAAATAGGTAAAGAAAATTGTACATTGTCTATCCCTACATTTAAAAGGTTATCAGGAGGAGGTTTGGAAGTTAATGGATAATTTTGAAGCATTTAATATTACTTCTATTCCTCGCTCACAAAATGTTACCATAGACACTTTGGCTAATGCAGCTATGATATTCTCCCTTTTAAATAATTATTTTTCTATTGAATTACTTTTCATGCCTTTAGTACCAGACAACATAATGAACTGGAGGGTGTTCGATTATGATGAGCAGATCACAGAGTTCCTCACCAATGCTAGCACATTCAAGGATGCTATCATTGATGATGAAGAGCATGAAAATGTTATATAGAAGTGTATAAATGAATCAGATAGACTCAAAGGTAACATAATACCAAGAGGAGTGTTAACTTTGGGAAAGCTATTCAAGTTGCAATCAAAATTTCCATCATAAAGACAAATAGTTCTTCCATGACTCACACATTAATAAACTTAGGTACCTAAGAGAATCCCAAATTCATAAATCTAGGAACATGATGCACTGAAACTAAAAATCAAACCTTCATCCAAATGTTCATGAAGTACAAAGATGTATTTTATTGGACTTATGAGGATCTCAAAACATAAGACACCATGATTATACAACATGTCATACCCCTCAAGGAAGGTGCAAAGCCTTTTCAATAGAAATTGTGTAAAATTCATCCAACGTTGGAGCCATTAATACAAAAGGAATCGAAGAGGCTTCTAGATGCCAAGATCATATTCAAAGTGTGCCATTCAACATGGGTGGAAAATATGGTGCATGTGAGAAATAAGTTGGGAGAAATCAGACTCTATTTAGATTTCTAAAATATGAACCAAGTGTTGTTGAAGTCTGCATGTGTTAAGATCCAAACAACAACCTCACGAGGATATGAACCCCCTTGCATTTTTATAGAGGTGGTACTCCTCTTTGGTTGAAAGATATATCTTGAATATCTTGGATTAGGGAGAATGCTAGACAACAAACCCCAAAATATTATTGCTTAGTCTTATATTGAAATGGTTCTTGATAACCCGATCTGATATTTATGTGAAACAAATTGCTTCTTTACAAATAAAAGATTGAAGAAGCTTCAATATCAGAATAAATGTATACTCAACATCATTTATGCAACCCTCTAAATCACATGCAAGTAGAGGATACATCAATATTTTCTCACAAGAAAAAGGTGTTGGTTTGTTTAATTGTCTAATTAAATCATCCAATGCATTCAATTGTCAACCTGGGGTAAGTCTTTTATTACAAGGTCATTGTGTAATATATATGCAGACAAAGATTTCTCCTAACACTATCTGATGAATAAGATTCCACTAATCCTAACTCACACAGTTGCATCACAATCACTGTGAAACAAATCAGATCCTTATATCAACTAAAAACTCCAATCAAGAAAGATTCTTAAAAGAATCCCTAAGAATAAATCCACCTTCTACTGAAACTGAACCAATGATTAAGATATTCTGCACTTGCTAATTAACCAATCCTTACTACTAAAACCAAATGGAATCTTTTAGTGAAAATCACAAAGCACGCTGTTGGGAAGAAAGGAACACATCTATTAGTAAATCCAATCCTTCATTGTAACCAACTAAAGGACACAGTCTCACTGTATCAAACAAATCCTCCCTGTAATTGAACAATCCTCTTTGTAATTAAACTAAAGACACATTCTTGTTGGAATAAAACAATCTTCTTCTGTAACTAACGAGGGAAGAACACACTCATATTGATGGAATCAAATCTTTCTGCAATTAATCAGAAACACAATCATGCGGAATTGGAAATGAAACACTTGATCCAATTAATTAGAAACACACTCATGCAAAATTGGAAATGAAGCACTTGCTGCAATAAGGTGGAAATACACTCGCACTGAATTGAAATTGAGAACACACCATTAATAAATCAGACTGTAACAATTATGCTTAGAATAATTCAATCACATCAATCATCTGCACCAGAAATTAAACTAAGAAAAAGTAATAACAATGCAATCTATCTCACACTAATCTATTAATGGTACATGAACAACAACCCTGCTAAAGAGGAGGGCCCTTCCTCCTTAGCAGGGGTGAGAAAACTACAGAAACTGCAACTTAATCACTCATAAATTGATACCACAAACTTGCTAGATCTCTATTATTCAAATCAAAAGGTGCATATACAATTGTTGTTACTCATTCGTTAACCGACTATTCTCTGTTTTTCTCAAAACCAGACTAACCTGGGAGCAAAGATGCTCTACCCTTTTAAACTTTTCTCTTTTTCTAATGTTGGAAAAATTACAATTATGAGCAGCCTCGAGGATATTTTGATTCTCAATTTGTTCCATGTCATCTTAATTAGGAAAATACAAGGAGATACGAAATATTTCCTGTAACCAATTACAACTTTCATAATGACTTTTTATGGACATAGCCAACTGAACTGTCCTATTTATCTAGGACAACAACCCATATTTGTAACATACAATACTCGTGACTTAGTATAATCCACGTCATCAAGGTGAACCGATCCTTGTCACGAGGGCCCACAGGTCAATGGACTAGTTAACATCATGCGGCGATCTCCTGGTGGTAACGACATTCTGAAGTAGCGATGCTTGCGTACCAAATCTCGGAGTAACAACACTTGTGAAACAACATCTCATAGTAGCATCACCTTGGAGTAGTATCACCTTGGAGTAGCAACACCTCAGAGTAGCAACACCTCGGAGTAGCAACACCTCAGAGTAGCAGCTAATTATTCTGCAAGATTCATTAGCTATTTATCAATAGTTACCCAACACAGACACCATCCTTCCCTAAATGTAGACAAATCTTAAAGAATCAACGCATCGAATGTAAGGTGTGAATAAGAATAAAAAGGTAAGAGATAAGTAACAACATGATGGAAAAAAGGGTGTCATTCCCAAGACCCAACAAAAGGATGAAGTGGTTTTGATAATTTCAAAGAAATTTAAATGAGTTCTTCATTTAGTACTGAAAATAATTTGATAGGAAAACTCCAAAAATCTAATGCTTAGAAATCCCAAGATCTGAGAAATGATTAAAGCAATGCCCCAAAATATTTCTCTGTGGAGTTTTATTCATAAACGTTATTCAACAATACAAAACATCTCAACAAACAATTTGACTAATTGTTTAGAAGTGAAGCTTCACAAACACCAGCCTAAATTTCAACGAATCCAATAGACAATCCTGGATTACATCTGAAAATCACATATATGGCTGTAAATATTCCATGATATTATCGAGAATAAGTCTTTGAAGAATACAATAATGACACTCAAGACTCAACTTTATGCTCGGTTTAGAAATACAAACATAAATCCTTGAGAAAGTAGTGTAGAAGAAGAAGAAGAAGAATGAAGAAGAAGGATATCTCTGTTTTTTATCAGAATCTTGGCTGCATGTCGATGGTTGGACCCTTCTATTATGATCTTTTGATTGCCTGCTTCTAACCCCTTGATGGAGCCTTCTCTTGCTTTTTAAAATCTGCTCTTCTAACTTCTTGAAGTAGTTAGGGTTTTCTCTTCTTGAATTTTCCATACTATTTTCTTCTTGAAATAATAACTTTAATTAATGTCTCATTGAGGGATCATCAATAAATTTTTATCATTGACATTCGTGCCTTGAAGTGGGGCCTTTTTCGTATTTAATAAAAGTTTTTTAATAAACTTTTATTTTGAAAATTTTAATTGGCTGCCTCTTTAAAGAGAAGAATATATTTTAATTTTTTGTAAGGATATTTGACCTTTAAGCCATGGAAACCATTCTATATGCAATATTCATCATCTCATCTTTCCAACAAGTCATCTTGAGCCCAATTTGGAGTTCTGCATCTCAAGATATAAGCTCATGAAGTCAAGGTGCCAAGCAGATTTATCAACAAAGCATGAAAATAAAGTTGACTATTCTTTTAATTTATGAGACAATAATGACCAATCTCAGCTCTTGAAACTTGTTCCATCATCTTCCTTGTCAAATTACCTTTCCAATGAGGTATATTTTTTCCAAATCCGACTCTCGGATCTCAAGATACAACCTCCATAAGTTCGCTACTTTGCAGTCATTCATCCAACTCATCGGTTAATCTTAGCCCTTCATTCAAATTCGCCTCCTCCATTTGAAAATTCGACTTTTTCTTTTATAATACACACCCACATGCATTTTTTGTGTTTATAGTTTGGTGTATATGTTAAAATTTTTACCATACACTTGATGTGAAGCATATGGAGACTATGGAAACTTGGAGGCTCGAACCTTAGAAAATTCATGAATTAATTAAAATTTTGATTGCCCAATCATCATCCACCAAGCGCCCAGTCATAACCCAGTCAATAGTGAGTTAGTGTCCACATCATTTCCATGTGTCATGTTGTCATTAGATACCAAAATCTTCTACATTTCATTGCATGATTGGTCTCCATGTGTCCTCGTGTGATTGGATATAAGGTCTGCCACATGTCATCATTTCAATGGTTTACATGTGTCATGGTCTCATTAGTTGACATGTGTCATGGTTTCATTGGTTGAAATGTGTCATAATATTATTGGTTAGGAGAAAACATCAGAAATAAGTTGAGTGTGGGAGATGGAACGAGAGAGGAGGAAGGTCACGAGGGACGAGAGAGAGGCGGGTTATCGGGTTGTCAAAGGTGAGGGGGGTGTGGAGGGATAAGGGGTATGAAGCCACAATGGATGGAAGAGAGACAAGGAGGGGCTATCATAGGTGTGATTTGAACCTGTGAAAGAGTGAAGTGAGGGAAAAACCAAAGAAAAAATCTAAGTATGGGAAGAAGTGGGAGTAAGGGGGGGAGAGATGGAGGGATAAGGAGATAAGAAAAATTCTAAGCATGAAGAGTATAAGATAAGAGAGGAGGAAGGAGTGTGTAAAGAAATTCGAAAAATAAACTAAGTATAGAAGAGACGAGGGGAAATGGAGAAAAATTCTAAGTGTGGAATATAGTATAAGAGATGAGCAAGAGAGGAATACTTAGTGTGGAAGAGTGGAGAAGAGTGGAGTAATGTAGCTCCAAGAAAATGTCGAGTTCCAAGAAATTAAAGAAAGCAAATTGTTCCAAGAGATTAAGAGAGAAGTCCCAAGAGATTAATGGTTCCAAGAGAATAATGTGGTTCTAGGAATATAAGTGTGGTTCCATGAGAATGATCATGGTTCCAAGAATTCTTAGTTCCAAGAAAAATTAGCTTTATCGCATATTGAGGAAGCGCTCTTTTACTGGTTAGACAAAAACCTGGATATCTTGATCATACGAACTTGGATATTAAATCCGGGAAATGCATGATGAAGCTAAGATTGTGGGCTACATAATGAACTTAAAACGTTCAGAATTTCTTTCTTCTGATATCAATTTTTTATTATTATTCTAGGAGAGGGAAAATATATGTGACTAAATTTTCAATCAACAATTGGATTCAACCATGGGACAATAACCCCCTGTGGGTTGCTGAGAACACCAAAATACGAAGACCATATGCCTTCTCCATTGGGATATGGATTCATCTTCAAAATAAGTTATTGCAATTCCTCCTCCATGGAGTCATCTTCAAATATCACATCTATTTTTCAACTACTTTATTACACAAAACTTTGACCGAAGAAGCAAACTATGTACAAAGAAGATCCACCTACCCTATCCTACTTGGAGGAAAGAGACACTTTTAGGTTTAGATAGATTTCCAATGGATCCTTTCAAGCATCCAATTAATCTATGGAATGAACTCCATAATTAGGGAACATATTGGGGCTTGTTTCAAAGAGTTAGAGGCATCCTCTAGGTGTACTGGAGGAAAAATGAACCAAATGTGCTCAAAATCTAATCACATTGCTTGTCCAACAATTCTTTGGAACCATGATTCAATATAGTCAATTCTTGGTTGCTCAAGAATACTGTTGTCTTTGTTTGAATGAGGAGTTTCCAATCTGAGAATACTTTCATCTTTCTCCTCATTATTGACCACATCCAAGATTCTTGATTCACTGGCAATGTATTGAAAGTATTCTTCCTTCATGGAATGGAAATCTTGCCCATCATTGTTCTCAAAATTAATTTCTTCTACCAATTCTTCTTGCTACCAATGTTCTTGTGGATTTTCATCATCTGTTGCAACATTTTCCACATGAGTATGTTGGCTAAAATCTTCTTGTATTTTGGTGGAGGCTCCTCAATTTCATTTTCAAACTTGCTGCTAGAAAGATCCTCTTATGGAGTATATGAGAGGCTAAAATCTTGCTCTTGCAAAATGAAATCCTTATTTTCATTTTCAGCAGTATGACTTAATCTAGAAAAAACTTCCAATATTTGATTAGACTCTTCTTCTAAGTCATTCAATTCATTGTCTTGTGTTCATATGGGAGGGGGTGTGTGGCAAGCAACTTTGAAAGCATAAAAAAAACATATGAATGCACTCTTTGGATGAACTTTTCATCAAATGAAGTTTCCAACACATCCCAACTGGTAATGGTCCTAGGCAACAATGATCAAAACCATTCAATAGCATTCCCACAAAAAGTTTGTGCAAATAATCGACATGTAACATTATATTTAGTGATATGGAATACATCACATGTGATTTTGAATCTAAATAAGTGTTGCTCTGCATCCTTTGAAGTATTCCCAAAGAAAGTGGATAATTTTTCAATAGGAATATCAGGCATCTGAAAATCCACTTCTAGCAGAATTAAAGGGCTTCTATTAAATCACCTTCTTCTCTTGGTAACTCTTCCTTTTGCCGAGTTTTGCAAAGACATTGATGGGTTTGGTGGAGAAGGTAAAGGAACATCATGACATGGAAGAAATTCTTTATAGGAGTCATAACATAGAGTTTATTGATATTGTTGAATCTTTCCAATGGAGTTGCAAGGGCTTTTAAGAGTTCTTTCAATGGAATCTCAAGGGAGTTCATCCTTCCAAATCTTTAGTGGTTCTTGGCTCTTTTCGAGGTCATTCAAATATCTTTGAATAAGATTTTTCTAAACCCTATGCATCTAGAACAAATAGTAGTCTTCTTGAATCATCTTCTTGAAAATTTGAACCATGGAGACTCTGGTTCCTCAATCAGATATGAAACAAAGTCTCAGATATCTTGAAAATAAATTGTTCCATAGTTGAATCACCAAAAATGTTGATGTCTAGATCTGTTAAGGTCCAAACAACAACCTCATGAGAATATGAATCCTCTTGCATTTTTATAGAGGTAGTACTCCTCTTTGGATGACATATATATCTTGAATATCTTGGATTAGGGAGAATGCTAGACATCAAATCCCAAAATATTATTGCTTAGTTTAATATTGAAATGGTTCTTGATAACCTGATCTAATCTTTATGTGCAACAAATTGCTTCTTTACAAATAAAATATTGAAGAAAATCTTCAATACCATAATAAATTTCTACTCAACATCATTTTTGCAACCCTCTAAATCACATGAAAGTAGAGGATACACCTATATATTTTCACAAGAAAAAGGATGAAGTGGTTTTGATAATTTCAAAGAACTTTAAATGAGTTCTGAATTTAATACTGAAAAAATTGATAGGAAAACTCCAAAAATCTCACACTTAGAAATCCAAAGATATGAAAAATCATTAAAGAAATGCTCCAAAATAGTTCTCTGTGGAGTTTTATTCATAAAATTTATCCAACAATACAAAACATCTCAACAAACCAATTGACTAAGTGTTCAGAAATGAAGTTTGTCAAACACCAATTTTTTTTTGATGAATCCAATAGACAATCTTAGCTTACATATGAAAGTCACATATATGGTTATAAATACTCCATGATCTTATAAAGAATAAGTCTTTGAAGAATACAAGAAAGACACTCAAAACTCAACTTTATGCTTAGTTCAGAAATAAAAACATAAAGCCTTGAGAAAGTAGTGTAGAAGAAGAAGAAGAAGAATGAAGAAGATTGAGATCTTTGTTTGTTGTTCAGACGCTTAGCTACATGTTGATGGCTGGACCCTTCTATTATGATCTTTTGATTGCCTGCTTCTAAACCTTTGATGGAGCTTCTCTTTCTTTTTAAAATATGCTCTTCTAACTTCTTGAGGTACTTAGGATTTTCTCTTCTTGAATTTTCCATACACTTTTCTTCTTGAAATAGTCACTTTAATTAATGTGATCCAGATTTTATGAGCAGAATGAAATGAATACAGATTATTAACAGGTGCTTAACACAAAATAACAGAGATACAGTAAAACTGGTTTTCTATTCAATAAGGAAATAAGCCAAAACTGTAAAATGCAGGGGAAACAAGCTTGTTGGAATGGTGGTTGCTTATCTCTGAGAAGAGATGTGACAACTGCGCTCATTCATAAGAAGATGATTACAATGAGGCTTTGAAGGAATTTTTACAATAAACTTGAATGCCCAAAACCCTAGACATTCAAAAACCTAACCCTAGGAGATGAAGCACCAAAAGTCATGTGGGCCCCATTTGGGTAAGTTAGTACATCAACTTCCCGTGGTCGTAACTTTTGCATATGATCTCCGTTTTAGGCATATGATAGCCCGTTGGAAAGGTATCGTCGAGGAGATTAATTTTGGGGGATCGATCATTATTTTGGATATTATTGAGAATCTCTATCCCTAAAAACCTTCATTTAGGCCCTCAAATGGCCCTAGAAATTAAAATTGCTAAAAATAGTAAATTGCCAAAATTGTCAGAAAACTGTTTTGAGCCAGTTGGAGAAGGTGGGTGGCCACTGATATCCACATAGATCAATACTACCTCCTTAGGAAGAAATGGTCTCCATTGCATTGAGTTCTCCCATCATATGAAGAAATTTCTGCTGAATTTGGCCCCGGGTGAGCCACTTGCCTTGGTGTGGGAGCTGCCCTACTTTGACGACTCGATAAAGTTGGATCCTTTGATGTCGAATTCCCTTTATCTCTGTGTCCACAATATGATTGTTGGATGCATGTTGTATGCATTTGGGGTTGAGCTCTGTTGGTGTCAACTGCTCTGCTACGTTTGAGGTGTCTAATAATGGTGGGAAATAAGGGCGAAGGAGATCCATGTTGAACACTGGGTGCAGGCCAAGGAAAGGAAGAATGTTGAGCTCAAAAGAATTATCCCCCATGGCCTTGGTGATGGTGTACGGCCCATAATGGAGTGGGTGAAGCTTCCTATGGGGTCCTGTAAGGCATTCTTTCTACAAGTGCAACCAAACTTTGTCACCCACCTGAAACTTATGCGACACCCGATGTTGATCATGGTGCTTCTTGTACTTGTCATTGGACTTCTATAGGATATCTTGAACCTGTTGGAAAATGTGCTGGATCCGCTCAATGAACCAGGTGGCTTTGTCAACTTCAGTTGGAGTAGGAGATGAGTCGGTCAAGGTGACTGCAAGGGGAAGTGTAACATCTATGGGACCCAATGATTGGAATCCCAACCCCACCTGAAAGGGGATGTGGCTGGTTGAGCTATGCAGGGCTCATTTGTAGCTATGTTGGACATAGGGAAGGCTCTCATCCCATGTGCGAGGGTGCTTTGAATTATACATGTGAAGGATATGCACAATCATTCGATTGGCGACCTTAGTTTGGCCATCTATCTGGGGGTGGAAGGCCATGGATTTGGTGAGCTTGGTTTCTAGTAGTGATCAGAGGCTCGACCAAAATGTGCTGAGAAATCGACTATCCTGATATGAGACAATGGTTTGTGGGATTCCAAAATGTACAGAGACTCATTCAAAGAAGAGCTTGGCAGTGGACTCTAGTGTGATGTTCTTCTTGCAGGCAACCATAATCACCATCTTAGAAAAACAATCAACAACCACAAAAACACAGTCATTTCCCCACTTGGTGGATGGGAGGCCCAACATGTAGTCCATTGAGATGGATTACCATGGCCTGTCAGGAGTAGGAAGAGGGGTGTACAGGCCCTGTTTCTTAGTGGTCGGTTTGGCAATAGAGCAGGCAGTGCAGAACCTGATATACTTGCTGACCTCTTGTCGAAGTTTCGGCCAGTAGAAATGTTTCTGTAGCATCACCACTGTCTTTTTGATGCTGAAGTGTCCTACCACCCGACTGTAGTGGGATTCCCAGATCAGCTTCGCTTGCTTTCTTGATGGAACACATATATGGCCTAGACGACACAACAAACCATCCTGAAGATGGAAATTATCGACAACTGTGTTTGTACCCAACATTTGGTAGGTGGTAGCGAAGTCTGGGTCTGTCTCATAGAGTTGGGGCCATCCATAGGTCTCATGGCCATAAGAGTCTAGCACCTAGGTGAGTGCCGCAACTGGTGGTCTATTGAGGCAATCAACGACGTGATTGGTGCTTCCTGTTTTATACTTGATGTTGAGGTGGAATTGCTGCAAGTATGTGGACCACTTTTGATGGCGATCATTCTGCAATTTTCCTTGTGTCTGCATGAACTGCAGTGGCTTATGATCAGTGTGGATGATTGTCTCCTTCCCAAGAATGTAATGCCTCCATTGGCGGCAAGCTTTCACAATGGAGTACATTTCTTTGTCGTAAGTAGGGTACTTACAAACAACATCTGATAGTGTCTCACTATGATAGGCCACTTGGTGGCTGTGCTGAGTGAGAACGATGCCTACCGCATAGTCTGAAGCATCTTTTTCGATCTCAAAGGGCTGTTGCAGGTTTGGTAGTGAAAGTACTGGGGATAAGCACAAGTCCCGCTTCAAATCATCGAACGATTTTTGTTGGGACCAGCCCCACACAAATTTTGCCTTACCACCACACTTGGTTATTTGGTTAAGGGCCCATGCAATATGGGAGAATCCCAACACGAACCTGCGGTAGAAATTGGCAAGGCCCAAGAAGCTCTGAAGCTTAGTGAGTGTGGTTGGGGCTGCCTAGTCATGGATGACTTGGATCTTGGATGGATACACTTGTACACCATGTTGATCAATTATGTAGCCCAGGTAATCGACCCTGTCCATGCCGAAGGAGCATTTTTCCAAGTTGGCATATAGCTTGTGCTGCCGCAGGGTGTGCAAAACCTACTGAATATGGTGCAAGTGTTCAACCCAAGTCTTGTTGTAAATGAGAATGTCATCCAGATGCACCACTACAAAATTATTGGTGAATGGTCGCAGGATATCATCCATCATCCTCATGAAAGTGGTTGGAGCATTTGTCAAACCAAAGGGCATGACCAACCATTTAAAAAGGCCTTCTTTTGACTTGAAGGCGGTTTTCCATACATCTGTCTGTTCTATCGGGACCTAGTGGTAGCCAGACTTCAGATCAATCTTACTGAAGTATTTGGCCCCTGTGAGTTGATCAAGGAGGTCGTCGATTGGGGGAATCGGGTACTGGTTTCTGACTGTGATTTTATTTAGAGCCCGGTAATCAATGCAGAGCCGCCAGGTTCCATATTTCTTTTGTACCAACACGATTGGGCTCCCACAAGGTGATGAGATGGGATGGATGTGCCCCTTGTGGAGCAGTTCTTGGATATGTCGCTTGATCTCCTCATTCTATAACAGAGAGCGACAATAGACTGGCCCATTGGGCAGTGCTTCATCGGGGGTCAGATCGATGGGGTGCTTGACTTGGCAGTGCAAAGATACCCTGGTAGGTGAGGAGAAGATATCTGAGTATTATTCCACGACCTTATCTACTTGCTTCTGCTGTGTGGAGAGGTCGGCCACATAGACCCTGGATGTGGCTGTGATCTTTCGCTTATTCTGAGAGCGAATCATGAAGAAGACAAACTTACCCATCTGAGAGATGACCTTCTTGCATTGCTTAGCAGAGATCAAGGAAATAACACTAGGTGGGACTGCCTCGAGTATCCTGTACAATTTCCCGTTCAAAGTAATAATAACACTACGAGCCCTAGAATCATATACAACATGATGTTTCCATAAATAAGGTTGGCCCAAAAGAAGATCACAAACTTCGAGAGGAGCAACATCACACAATACCTCATCTTTGAAGCACTTGATGCCGTACGACAGTCGACACTGCTGGCTGACGTGGAGATCGCTTCCTTGGCGGAGCCATCCAATGGTGTAGGGTTGTGGGTGCGGTTTTGTCGGCAGGGCCAGCCACTTGAAAACCTCTGCTGAGATGAGGTTCTTCTGGCTATCGCTATCCACAATGAAGTGCAACGTGGTTCCTTTTACCCACATCTGTGAATGGAAGAGGCGTTCTCCTTCTTCTGGCTCGTCTGGTTCACCAGGTTGGAGCTTGGTGGTAGAAACAATGGCACTGGGTTTTGCGTCAATGATCCATCTTCCCCTTTCTGGTTATTTCTTAGAGTCTGAACCCGCATCTGATTTAGAGGCTTTCACTTCGGCCACCAGCGACTGCTTTGAGCGGCAGTCAGCAGTGTTATGCCAAGGGCTCTTATGGAAGTCACACCACTTTCCGGTATCTTTCTTTGTCTTTCTGGTGTCCTTCTTTGCTTGCGGCTTGGACTGGTTGTCATGGTACTGTCCAACTTTACTCTGTCCTTTGTTCTGTGGGTTGGGGCCGCCCTTTCCTGGATTTTGTTGTGAGGGGTTCCCAAGCCCAAATTGCCGCGTCTTTTATTTGAGCTTCTGCTTGATTTTGATGGCATATCGGTAGGCTGCGCCCAAGGATGAGATGTCCAAAAATTCCATTTCAGTCTGGATGTATCTATGCAGGGCACCGTCATACTTGAGCACCAGATGTCACTCCGAATCTTTGATACCCATCTTGGTGCACAAGGTATGCAAGATATTCATGAAATCTGGCACTGCTTAGTCTCTTTCTTACCGCAGTGTTGTCCATTTGGTATACAAGTCGTCATAACTTCCAACATGGTAGTATTGTTCCTTAATAACATACCTAAAGGAATCCTAGGTGGCTATGACTATAAATAATGAGGGTTCCTCTGTTTCCTTTTGCTCACAGAAAGTTTCCCACCAATCTTTAACATGGGGAACGACTTTGAGGAGCGTAAAAGTAATATTTTCTCTATTAGAAAAGTTATGGACAGAAAAATATCCTTCTAGTAGATTCAACCACTTGTTTACAACATCTGTGTCTATCTGACCTTCAAATATAGGAATATCGAAGTTTATTTGTACCTTGAAGGGGGTGGCACCTCCGTTCAAATAAGATGCGTCACTTGTTGGTAGCCGCCGAAGGATTTGCGTGAAACTATCCATCATCTTGTTCCTTTGTTGCATGAGGGATTCCTCAATCAACAGTTTGAAAGGATATCTTGTCCCAACATCTTTCTTTTCTCCTACCATGAGAGCTCGCTTGGGTGTGCGAGAGCTTTTGTCCTCAAGAGAAACAAGCTCGAGACCCAATTCTTTGTACTCCGACCTTGTTGGGGACATGCATTAAGACAACAAGGAGCAAACCGCTCTGATACCACTGATTCAGATTTTATGAGCAGAACGAAATGAATACATATTATTAACAGGTGGTTAACAAAAAATAACAGAGATATAGTAAAACTGGTTTTCTATTCAATAAGGAAATAAGCTGAAACTGTAAAATGCAGCGGAAACAAGCTTGTTGGAATGGTGGCGGCTTATCTCTGAGAAGAGATGTGACAACTGCACTCATTCACAAGAAGATGATTAATATGAGGCTCTGAAGGCCTTTTTACAATAAATAGGAATGCCCAAAACCCTAGACATCCAAAAATCTAACCCTAGGAGATGAAGCGCCAAAAGTCATGTGGGCCCCGTTTGGATAAGTTAGTACATCAACTTCCCGGGGTCGCAACTTTTGCATACGATCTCCGTTTTAGGCTTATGATAGCCCGTTGGAAAGGTATCGTCGAGGAGAATAATTTTGGGGGCTCAATCATGCCTTTGCCTATTATTGAGAAGCTCGATCCCTAAAAACCTTCATTTAGGCCCTCAAAATGGCCCCGGAAGTTAAAACTGCTAAAAATAGTAAATTGCCAAAATTGCCAGAAAACTGTTTTGAGCCAGTTGGAGAAGGTGGGTGGCCATTGATATCCACCTGGATCATAATGCCTCATTAATTAATTTTTATCATTGACATTCATGCCTTGAAGTGGGCCCTGTTTCGTATTTAATAATTTGTTTTTAATAAACTTTTATTTTGAAAATTTTAACTGGCTACCTTTTTAAAGAGAGGATTGTATTTTAATTTTATGGGAAATATATCTAATCTTTAATCCATGGAAACCATTCTAGATGCAATATTCATCATCTCATATTTCCAATGAGTCCTCCTGAGCGCAATTTAGAGTTTTGGATCTCAAGATATAAGCTCATGAAGTCAAGGTGCCAAGCATATTTATCAGCAAAGCATGAAAATATAGTTGTTTGTTATTTTAATTTATGAGAGCATCATGGTTGGTTTCATCTCTTGAAACTATTCCATCATCTTCCTCGTCAAATTAACTTTCCAATGAGGTACAGTTTTCCAAATATGACTCCTGGATCTCAATATATGACCTCCAGAAGTTCGCTACTTAGTAGTTGTTCATCCAACTCAAGGGTCAATCTTAGCCCTTAATTCAAATCCGCCTCCTCCATTTGAAAATTTGAATTTTTCTTTTATAATACATATCCCACATGAATTTTTGGTATATATATTAAAAGGTTTACGACACACTTGATGTGAAGCATATGGAGACTATGGAAACTTGGAGTCTCGAACCTTAGAAAATTCATGAATTAATTAAAATTTTATTGACTAGTCATCATCCACCAAGTGCCTAGTCATAGCCCAGTCAATAATGAGTCATCTCCCATGTCATCTCCATGTGTTGCATTGTCATTGGATACCAGAAGCTGCCACATGTCATTGTATGATTGGCCTCCATGTGTCCTCGTGTGATTGGATATCAGGGCTATGACATGTCATGATTTCAATGGTTGCCATGTGTCATGGTCTCATTAGTTGACACGTGTCATGGTTTCATTGGTTGACATGTGTAATAATATTATTTGTTAAGAGAAAGCATAGGAAATAAGTGAAGTGTGGGATATGGAACAAGAGAGGAGGAAGGTGACGAGGGAGGAGAGCGAGGTAGGTTGTCGGGTTGTCGGAGGTGAGGGGGGTGTGGAGGGATAAGCGGTATGAACCTGTGGTGCATGTGAACCCATGGTGCATGGAGGAGAGATAAGGAGGGGCTATTGCAGGTGTGTGGTGAACCCACGAAGGAGTGAAGTGAGGGAAAAACTAAAGAAACAATCTATGTATGGGAAGAAGAGGGAGTAAGGGGAGGAGAGATGGAGGGATAAGGAGATAAGAAAATTTCTAACTATGAATAGTATAAGAGAAGAGAGGAGGAAGGAGTGTGTAAATAAATTAGAAAAATAAACTAAGTATAAAAGAGAGGAGTGGAGGGGAAATGGAAGAAAATTCTAAGTTTGGAATAGTGTATAAGAGATGAACAAGAGAGGAATACTTAGTGTGGAAGAGTGGAGTAATGTAGCTCCAAGAAAATGTTGAGTTCCAAGAAATTAAAGAAAGGAACATGATCAAAGTTGTTAGATATTGAAGATCAAGAGCTAGCTAATCTGGGATTGAACAGCCAGTAAGTTTGTCGCTGAAACTTGTTTTTTGGGTGACTCATAACTCTTATGGAGTAGAACCCTGATGACGACGAAGATCAGCCCAGATGATTGAAGTCGTTAATCTAGAAAGCCCGATGGGCCAGGTGGTAGGTTCCATGCCATAATTTATTTCAGTGCCATGTCGGATGGCACGAGTGACAGGGTGCCACGTGGCAGTGAGGTAACTGTGATAGCTAAAAACCTGAAAAATTTGGGGAACTGTAATTGTTGATACATAACTCGGGTTTGAGTATGGGTACAAAGACAACCACCCTATTCTTCCAATGCAATAGATCCTATGACTACGATCAAGTTTTGGTATCCAAATCTGATCAATTAAATACTACCTTCTACACAAAGTGGGGAACATTTACCTGTCACAAAATGCCATCCAGACTAATAAACATGAGTTCCACGTTCCAACATACTATGGACATAACATTTAAAAAGATGATTGGTCAGAGAATTGTGGTCCACCTTGATGACATCATAGTTTATTCCAAGAAGAGGCTATATCACCCACACCATCTAAAACTTCGAGAGATGTAGAAAATATGGTATATCCTTGAAACCAAAGAAAAGTGTCTTTGTTGTTTCAGAGGGGAAATTCTTGGGCACGTCATCTATAAAGATGGAATTTTTGTAGACCTAGAAAGAATGAAAGATATCATGTAGATTCCCATGCCCAATAGTAATAATTCCATGCAATATTTATTTGGAAAGATAAATTTTATACGAATATTTGTGGCCGACTTTGCTGAAATAGTGAATCCTCTTCAACAAATGATCAAGAAGGATGCTTAGTTCAAATGGAACTCTGTTGAGAAGGAAGATTTTGAAAAGTAAAGGCTTCCATAGTTGGATCTCGAGCATTATGTAGCCGTAACTTTAGTAAGGACTTCTCACGACACACTTTTTCTTCTGACCATTCTCTTGTAGCAATGCTCATCTAGAAAGACGAGAAATTGAATGAGTGCCCGATTTCATTCATGAGAACTGGTCTACAAGGAGATGAATTGAATTATCTAGTGATCGATAAACATGCTTCTTCTCTTTACAAGGGTGTCAAACAATATAGAATCTATATCTTAAAAAACCACACCAAGGTAATAGTGCCTCACCTAGTAGTGAGGTCACTATTTGTACAGAAATAACTCAACCAGTGAAGAGGAAACTGGATGACCTCCATCCAAGAATATGACCTAGAGTTCAAACCTACCACCATAGTCAAAGGTCAGGCCCTATGCATTTTAGGAATTGAATCTTTGGATCTAGTTGATTCATCAGAGGAAGGTTAGGAAAATGAGTTGTCACTCTACATGTAGGAAGTGCTATGTGTGCCTACCCAAACCAATTCTTGGCACAATGATCTTAAGCAATATCTATAGCATGGGAATTCTCCTATTTGTCTAAATTCTAGACATAAGAGGGCCTTAAGTCTCAAATCTTCTCAATACCAACTCATTGATGGCATATTATTCTAGAAGAACTACGATGGTGTACTTCTTAGGTGCCTTGAGAACCATGGCATTGATAAAGTACTCAAGATAAGAGCCTAAGAGTCAAGTAGTATTGGCCAACAATTTTCAAACATGCCCACTCTTATGCTCATAAATGAATGACATGTCAAAAGTGTGTTGGTTGTGAGAAGAAGCTAGTAGTCCTTATAGAACCCATAGTTGTTGAATAACCTTTTGAGCAATGGGGACTGCATGTTATTAGTGAAATCAACCCACACTCTTCTAGACATTATCAATACATTCTAACTGCAATGGACTACTTCATGTTGTGGATTGAGGTTATACCGCCGATGAAGGTAAATGAGGAGGTTGTGATTCATTTTTAGAGAATCATTTTATAACCAAGCTTAGTTTTCCCACCGGTCTCATTTTTTATAATGCTACATATTTTATTTCTTTGAAGTTGAATGAATTTTCTTTAGATAGAGGGATTATCTTGTGATAGTTAGATAAATATTACCCCCTGGAAATGATGTAGCTGAATCAACTAACAAAAAATTGATATGTATCCTAAAATGAATTATAGTTGACCATCATAAAAACTGGCACACTGCCTTACCCAATGCTCTTTGGGTTGACAAAGTAACTCCAAAAACCTCTTTTGAAACATCTCTCTACTTCTTGGTCTACATGAGAGAAGCCATCCAAATATATTTTTTCCATATCTCTAGTTATCTCAAACCTCAAGTGGGAAAAATTGCCTAGTCATACAAAGAAGGGTTGACAACCTACTTAAACTCAAAGAAGAAAGAGAGAAGGAAAAGAAGAATTTTTTTATTCGCCAATAGACAATTAGGGTATGGTTTCATAAGAAGTCTATAAGAGAAAAGGACTTCCAAGTGGGATACCTTCTCTTAAAATTGGACAAGCTACATGAAGAAAAAGGTAAACATTCTAAATTCCAACAATTATGGTTTGGTCCTTACTTGGTAGTGGAGAAACTTGGCCTAGGCACATATAGACTACAATCACTCGATGTAAAAGTAGACCTCCTTCCTATCAATGGCCAAGTCTTGAAAATATACTTTAGTTAGCTATCTTCTGGACAATTGACTTGTACATAAGTAGTTTTCCTTTGATTGGTCTTTTCAATTTTACATTTGAATTTTTCTCATTTTTGTTTGTTTGATTTAAATTTTATTGTTGCTTTCTTTGGTTTTAGTCATTTCCTCACTTACTTAGTTCCTTTTCAAAGAACTTATTGTTACAATGTTTTCAAAAAACTTATCATTTGTTGCTAATACTTTGTTTGCTTCAAGGTTCTTGAGTGAAACTAATCATAATCATGGAAATCCACTCTAAACCCAAAGGACAAGACACTAGTTCTTATTCTTTGTTCATTAACTTAGTCAAGAACCTAAGACTTAGACTCAATGATGGAAGATTTCCTAAATAGTAGATGGATATGAGAAACTCAGGTCCAGTTCTAGACAAATTGTTGGTTGCCTTCAAGGCTCCACTCATACATCTAATAATGACATATGTTTTTCCCAAAAGTTATAGAGTGCCCAAGGTGTTGCATGTAAGGAAGGTTCTATTGGGGATAGGATGTGGCCTAATACAAAACAGACAAAGATAACTGTAGATAATTGAAGAGGAAATATTTTTCCAAAAACATAAGGTGGTGTCTAAACAAACAGTTACAACACTTAAGCACAACGTATTGTGATCAGAACATCACAATGCATATTGGACATCTTATACAAAATAACGATATCACTATGATGATAATGACCCATCAGATCTTCTATTTATAACTTCAAGATCCAACCAAGTTCCTTGAAATCAGGAGGATCTTTCCCACATATAATCGTTGGTAACATACTTTTATCTCTTTTTTGTGCTTACTAAAACATAATAAAGACAAAAAAAAAAAAACATAAAAAAGAAAAGCGGGAAAATAATTTCAATCTGTATTGATTCAGTTTGAGTGACAATCATTAATCATTGCCACCCTTGAACATGGCACTTGTGCCATTGCCTTGCAGTTGGGATTTAGTATTTCCTTAGGTGCTATACCATGATTTTGAGCTATTAGTCCTCCGATTGGTTATTCTTCCAGTCATTATGGAGAAAAATTCAATTCCTCTAGCATTGTTGCTTTAAACCATTGGTCCCACGAGTGTCAGTTTTTCCTAAGTCCTAATTCTATAATTCCATATGTTCAAGGGAAGTTTGATCCAGAGTCGACCATTCTCTAGTATTGTTGACTATTCATGTCAGTCATCCCCATGTTAATTTGTACTTGGTGGTTTCTTTATTCACAATAGCTTCTTGGTTCTTGTTTTGTGTCAGTCAATGAGGGATACCTTATTGCCCTCCTTTCGACATATCTCTTCTATCAATGCTAAGTCATTATCTAGGAAGTAGGTCTAGAAACGTTAATAGTACCTTGGGACTTGCAGACATTAACGATAGGTTCCCTTGCAATTGACAATGGGTTTACATCATTGACCCCTGATTGATCGATTCTACAAGTTTTCGACATCACCTCATCTATTCACAATTTCTATATTGTACTATGTACCTTGGGGTCCATTTTCATTTATCAATGGGTCCCCTCACATATGTTAATAGTTTTCATCAATGATCGATAATCAGATGGTTTCTACCATTCTTGACTTCAAATCATGATTTATTTGCATGATGTATATTCATAGGAAGTTTGGACTGAAGACCTTGGGCTAGAGGCATCCTCTTTTGGTGATACCTTGTTTACTTGTGTGATATTGTACCATTGATTGATGAGTACTTTGAAGTCCAAATTACACTCACATTTGTTCTAAGTGTCTTCATGATGTGTACTTTGACATAAATCCACTTTGTATTTTCTTGTGGCTATGATCTCCTATAGGACATGGATTCATTATGTATTTCTTTCGTGGCCATGATCTTGACTTCTATATACTTCATGGATCCATAATGTATTATGTTGGTGGTTGTGTTTATTGATATATCTGAGCATGGGTATGCCCACCTTAAGGATGATTTATATTTGATTGGTTGAGTTTTTCTTCCAGGTACTTATTGGTTCTATGATCTGCATAACTACTTAGTCCACTCATGAGTGTTTTGGACATTAGCTCCTATTTCGACCTTACATAGTAGGGGAAATATATTACACCTCTATTTAGCACCATAGGTCAATATAGATGTAATGAACCAAAGTACACTACTGAATCAAGATGAATTTTCTCATAGAAGACTTGATTATCAAAAAGACATGAAGGTCATGATTTTTCCTAGTAAAAGAGTAGTTGACTATGGATTTTCCATAGATTAGCTGCAACCAACACGATTTTTCCATATAAAATTTGTTGGAATATTGAGAGGGGGGGTGGTGGTGAATCAATATGAGCACTTTATACCACTATTAACCACAATATATATTCTTTCACTTTATCAATAATGTTCAACAATTTATCATCAATGTATAGTCTATGATTTCATTCAATATATATATCATAAGAAACATCACATCAAGAACACAATACACTAGTATTTACGTGGAAACCCAAATGGGAGAAAACCACAAAATGCTTTCTTATGTATATCAAGAATTCATTCATAGGAAGCACCGACTTCCCAATTCTCCAGCTGCAACTCAGAGGAGGCTACAACCCCCTATTTACAGGCTCCAACCTAAAGGAAGCTACAATTCCATGAATTCTCTGGCTCCAACCAGAAGGAGGCTACAACCCCCTCGGTTCTCCAGCTCCAACTGGAAGGTGGCTACAACCACCTAGTTCTCAGGCTCCAACTTGAAGGAAGCTCCAAATCCCTAATTTTCCATCTCAAACTGGAAGGATGCTACAACCCCCTTTCCTTGCCCCGTCCTACCACCCTGAAGTATAAGTCTAGACCAACTATCGCTACCACAATCACTGCCATTGTCACTGTCACTACCATTGTCACAATCACTATCACTGTCAGATGAACCTGTAACATGTCAACCTATCACTGTATCCAACCTGTAACATGTCAACCTATCACTGTATCCAACCTGTCACTGTCAACCTGTCCAACCTGTCATTGCCACCTATACTGAACCATATCCTCTCACATGGATCACATACCAAGGACACCTCTCAAATAGATTTCCAACATCACCAACACATGCCTATACCAATCATGTACCAAGATCACCAACATACCATCAAAAGATATGTGTCTCAACCATGTACCAAAGCATATACCAAACCATGAACCTGTACCATACCAAGCATCAACCATGTACCACAACCTATATCACAATAAGTGCATCAACCATGCACCGACAACTGTACCAAACCATGCATCAACCATGCACCAACACCTCTACCGGATTGTGCATCAACCATGCACCTCAACCTGTACCAAACCGTATATGCCTCAACCATAAACCATGTGTACCAAGTACCAATCATGTATCATACCATGTATAAACCATGTACATGCACATCAACACCATACCATGTTCCAACCATGCACATCAATCATGTACATCAACACCTATACCATACCATATATTATACCATGTTCCAACCATGCACATCAACCATATACCATATCATGTATCGTACCATGTGCCATATACCATATCATGTATCATACCATGTGCCATATACCATATACCATATACCATGAAATGTGTCTCAACCATATACCATATCACTCTCAATCATGCCATGTACCATAAGATAAGCCTCATGTATATGCCAATATCACAAAGACGTGCTTTTAATAATGAACCATAAAAACCATATACCAAGTACCAAGAGTATGTCTCAAGCATGTAACAATATCACCTCAATCATATGCAATCATGTACCATCAAGGGTCTCCAAGACATGCCTTAAGCATGTGCCATACCATCCAAGATACAATCCTCAAACAAATACATAAAAGACATACATTTACTCATGAAAACCTGAAGCATACCATCTCAGATCATGTAGCAACTGTGTTGTACCATCAAACCTTGTTGCAACTCATCCTTACATTCTTTTTCAAACCTTTTCCTCATATACACGACCTGTCCTCCTGCAACATGCGTATGTACACGACCTATCCTTCTACAACTTGTGCATGTATGCGACCTGTCCTTATGCAACCTTTGTATAACCTAAAAAAACTAGAGTTTCTAGTTTTTTGCAACTCCGAAGCTTTCGCTCCTTCAGACTCCTTCACTGCCTTAGAAAAATGTCATCACAAACTAGCTAAGATATCACAATACTATACCATATCATTTACAAGATAGATATTCAATTGTAAGTATGTGTGTACAAATGAGAGACTCTTTGAGTTGTATTTATACTTGTGCTAGGTAACCTCTTTCCTTAGTTTAGGGGTTTCTTGTTACAACCACTTTACCCTTTCACCAAGACTTGTAACCAACTAGGGGCTTCTTGACCACTCTTTGGGGCTTCCAAATTTACAAGGCCATATTTCCCTAACCGTGAGGAACCACGTGGCATTCCACATATCATCATAAACAATACAATGTGTAATATTCATTTGTCTTACCTACAATTTCACTATCCTTCATGTTCATATTCCTTAATCAACTTCGGGTCCCATAACCACACCTCCGGGGCTACATGTAGACTACATCAAATGTACCCAACTAACTCTTCATCAATATCGATCATACATATGTCAATCAACTTGCCAACATATTTGTACCTCTCCAAGGGTTGACATCAATGACAACCAACTATCCAAACCAACTGTCCAACAATCCCCCTCTTTGGCATTGATGGCAACACCAACATTAATGGCCACACTCATGCTCATGCTCCCCCTGTGATCATCGCTCCTCATCAATGTTTCTATCTATCCCCTTTTGACATCAATGCCAAAGTGTATCTCCTCTTAGGGCCGCTCCCCTTGTCTTTATGTCTTTATTCTTTCTCTTCATCTTTGACCAAAGGTTAAATCCCCCTATCAATATGTCTCCTCCTGATACTGTACTTGTTGTAATCAATCATGGGTAAAAGAGTAGCTCCCCCTGTGGGTATGTCTCCATGTCTGTATGCTACTAATCTTCCTTTATGGATCTCTCTCTCTGATGACTTGAATTCTCTGCAGGATGTTGTGTAGATCGATGTAGAGCTACCTGTACATGTTTCCTTTCCTCTCTTCTTGTGCTACTTACTGTCCATTGGTGCTTCCTATTGAAATTCACTGACACATAAAAAGTATTCAAAATTTGATTTCTTCATTTATAAAAAGCATTCAAAATTTGATTTCTTTATTTACATGTCATGTTCACTTGACCATACTGCTCAACAATGTCCTTATGATGATATAGCTTTTGCTGATGATTTCTCTTTCCCTGTTCTGTTGTGCCTTTCACTACTTTCCTTTATGTGACCAACTGATTCCAATTGATTCCACTGATTCCAATTGTAAACATGCTACTATGCATTTGACCCACGTTTCCTGTACGTGCTAAGCATCTCACGAATCCATCTCTGTCCATATGTCACAAACTGGTCATAACCCTATTACTCAACTGTCCACAATGCTGACCAATATATCACTATACTGTCGTGAAGACTTCTCTGAATATGCTACAACTAATCATCACATGTTACCTTTTATCAGACATAATCAAATATGTCCATTGATGTGATCTATCTACTCATCAAACTCTTCATGTCTGTAACAACCTGTACTGAAGGTATCTCTGCCCGAATACAATTCTAAACTTCTTCTTGTGCTATTGCTAACTGACACATGTGTAGGAACACTGCTTCCATAATCAATAAATATGTTATTCTGTACTTCTACTATTTGACTGCTCTGAATCTGTCTCTACAAATAATTCAAACTGCTCGAAGATAGGTTATCTGATCTGTAGTAGCGACTGGACTAACTCCCCCTGTTCAATATTCATATTACATGAGAGTCTCCAAGCCGAGTGGCTTAGAAAAATACCCGCTCTGATGCTGAGTAATATTCCTCTTCCTCTATAGACTCATCATCTTTTTGAACTCTGTCTTCCTTTCTTCATGTGGATTGATCTTGCACTGCAATTCCTTAAAGTACAATCTCTTAAACCTATTCTTTATTCACCTACTCTTCTTTTCTTTCACATACTACTGCAAATCCTTCAATCTCTGGGAGCTGGTGTTTATTCACCTTTTCTTTTTGTTTTTCATTCCTTCTCCAAACCTTCCTATATATGACATCTTTCTTTTTCCCTGTAGATTTTTCTTCATCTCATACTATTTCCAATCCTGAGAATATGACTTATGGGTGTCCTTCATGTTGGATTACTGAGAGGGGGGGTGAATCAATAATAGAGCAATTTGATCCCTTTTCACTATAAAATGCAAGTGTTATATCAATGGATCATTATCATCCAATAGTTTCAGAGTAAATAAACAATGAACAAATGAGAAATGACACGCATACACAGTACACTGATGTTTTACATGGAAACCCAAAGCGAGAGAAAACCACATAATGCTTTTTCTTATATGTCTTAAGAATTGCATTCATTGGAAGCACCATCTTCCTTTGTCTTCCGGCTACAATTGGAAGGAGGCTTCAACCCCCTAGTTTCTCAAGCTACAACATGAAGGACGCTCTAACTCCCCAATTTTGTGGCTGCAACCAGAAGGAGGATACAACCCCCTAGTTTCTCAGGCTACAAGCTGAGGGAAACTCCAACTCCCCAATTCTCTGGCTACAACCAGAAGGAGGCTACAACCCCCTATGTTCTTTGGCTACAACCAGAAGGTGGCTACAACCACATGTCCTTTCCCCATCCAACATAAATCAGCAATACAAATATAAATTCCAAGTGTAGACAACATGTTAAGAACCAAACATCATTACTAGCATAGAAAAACCTGGGAAAGTACTCGCGCTTAAAGAAGATAGTACAGATAATAAGCCTCTTAGGGGGCAGCCTCCTTTACCCACTTAAATGTTTCCATTACAAGATGATTCAAAATGAAAATGTCTCCTTGAGCCCTTATATAGGAGACTGGAGGTATAATTACAACCTAATGGACTAAAAGCAGGCATAAATGAAAATAGCAATACTAATATATTTTAATTAAAGAGTACGTAGTATCGTGGGGCTTAACATGCCTCCCTTGAGACAAGTGTTGTTCACAAGGCTTGAGTAACTCTGGATAATTATGTATAAAATACTCATCTTACCAACTGGAATCTTCAGCCGGTAATTTACTCCATTTAATGAGATACCGAAATGGATCTATCATTCTCCATATGGAGTGATGGCAGGCTCCAATATGATTTTCCTCGTCAAGTTCTAGAAAAAATAGTTTGAGGCGGGATCTTACATCACCTATGCTTAACTAACAGCATGAAACATATGGAAATGTGGATTATAAATCTGGAGCAACTCCAATTTGTATGCCATAGGTACAATCTTTTGCAACACCTTATAAGGTCCATAGTACTTTGGTGATAATTTGGCTAGCTCCTTTTATTGCTTGAGGGGACATCTATTTGTATGGTTGTAGTCTTAGAAACACCTAATCCCTACTTCAAAACTTCTTCCTACTTTCAGTGTTGTCTGCTTGTTGTTTCATGTGATTACATTACTTATGGTTGGGATTTGTCCTTTAAAGATTTGGAGAATTTGTTGTTGATTCTGATGTGATCTTCACTTTGCTTGAACCTTAGATTTTTTATTTTGGAGAATAAGTGATGGAAGGGTGAAAAGGTATCCATAAAGAGTGCCATAAATGGTGTCTCTTTTGTTCTTGAGTGCTGAAGAGTGTTATACCATAATAGGGTAACCATTTGAACCATTGTGTTGTTTATGAGAGACAAAGTAGCGAAATTTAGCCTTCCAGGACATTTGTTCACTATCTCGGTTTGTCCATGGGATTGAGGGATGATAGAGGGATGAGCTATGAGCCAATTGGGTATCCAAACAAGAAACAATTGTCCAAAATGTCGGGTGGATATGGGTTAAATTAAGCCTGATGATCTTTGGGCTGCATTGTCTTTGGACTATCCGTGGATGCGTTGACGTGCTGGCTTTGAGGGTTGAGGAGGTGCGCAAGGTGGACGTGGCGGTGGGTTAAATTAATGCGGTGACGCCGCCGGTTTGGTGAAGCGTAGTCTGTAGGCCTCTCCTGTACAACGGGATGGATAGTTTGTAGTGCAGGTATTGGTGAAACATTTTGTTGGAAAACCACGTTACGCGCAAACGCAGACATTGGTTTTGAGATATCCCAAATAAAATTTGTCTTGACTCTATGGTAGGTTTTCAAAATCGAGTGCCCTCCTGAGAGGGTGTGCGATTCAATAGTACCTTTTGTTTGAGTTGGGAGTTCTTACATAAATATGGCGATCTTTGTACCATAATGAATGCGGTAGCACTCGTAATTTGCCTAAGGTTCGAAGCGATCCGGAAGGTAACCTCAAACCAGCAGTCTTGGATCTAGCCTCGAGACTCTGAGAGGTATATCTCTATATGATTTAGCTTGGTTTTTTAGGGATGGGTTTTAGGCTGGTTATAAAGCAATGAAGATATGGGGTTTTTGATTTTGAGATGGTTACTTTGGGAAAGAAGGGAGAGCCATTGGGCAAATGGGGTCTGCAAGTTAAAGTGATTCACATCTCGGATCACGGACAAATTTATTTCACAGGGAAAGGTAGCAGAAACAGTGGATCGATTTAAGTTTAAATGGCATGGATGAGAAGATAAATGGGTGAGGAAAAACTAGGCACAGGAGTAGTTAAGAATTCCTGCACTAAGCTTTTAGAAGATAAACATAAATATCACCCTGGTAGGCTGATGTCGATAATAAATTACGCCCTATTACTTTCCTTAAGTAATAGAATGAAAACAAATTGTAAAGGCGAAACACATTAACAAGAAGAAAAACACCATAATATCTCTACAAGAATCATTGAGCGGCTTGCGCATCTAAGATTGATCATCTAAAAGTTACGAGGAAGAAAAGGTTCTCGGTCATTACGCAATACCGGTCGATGTGAAAAATGAAAGCGGCGGTGAGAGACCTCTCTGCAGTCGACTTTCTCCTCATTGATCAACCCTCTCTTATTCCTTTACAAGTGTATAAATACACAAATTTGCCTCAGCCTTTTCAGGATTCGGGCTCTACCTCAGTTTTCTAAAAATGAAAATGATTATCAATCTACGTATCAATTCTCTTAAATAGATCATAACGATTAAATTAAGGGAACTAGATTTGATATCTGTTGCTTGACATCTGGAGTTTGTTAGGATTTGCTAGCAGTTGGAGAATTGATGCTCCAACTATTGCCTGAAATATGGGAAAACTATGCCACTAGTGCTCTGATCTGCCAGGTGTTCCTTGTAGAAGAACTTCCTGCTTGCCATCTGCTTCCATCTGCTTCACGTTATGCCTTTGGCTGCAATATTCCTTTGAAATGCTACTACAAAACAATGATTCTCTGCCACCTGTGTAACTGTTACCTAAAAATGTGGACATCTGAAGTTGGAAGTGGGACCTGTTGTGTATCTTCATTGACAACTAAACATTTTCAATCATAGCAAGCCAAAGACTTGCTATCATTCATAACAACCTCATAATGGTGACAATATGAGATCTTGGATTGATATGCATCGTGCATGGCAAACAGGAGTTCCACCTTTAGCAATTGTGCCTTGCCAACAAATATTTTTCTCGGCACCTCCATAATGCTCTCCATGGCATCGTAAATTTGGAGTTCTAGCAGAATATATGGGTGAAATAAGACACGGACCAACCACAAACTAATCACTACCATTTAAATGTGATCCTAGATTTCCACTCCGACCCATAACCTGATTGTCACTAACAGTATTAGCATACCCTGAAAATTCTCTATAGGATTGTGGCCTAATAGCCTCTTCAACTGGTGTTCTGGCATCCGAAATTCCTGTGTTTGCATAAGTGTCATCAATTCTTGGATTTTTAATTCCCTCTGTGCAACATTTTCACCAAATCCATCCCTAGCACTTGGTAGGGGCCTAACAAGCCTTGGACCTGTTGCTATAAGAGAGGGTGGCTTGCCCCAACCACTAGGCCTAGGACTATTTACGTTGACATCCAAAAAAATTGTGAAACATCTCTGTCCTTGATAATGAAATTCTTCCTTCAGTTGCATGGTGCTCGTTATTTGCGGAAGAGGGACAATAAAAATGGCAAGGGGTGGGCGGTGCAAAATCGAATGGCCTTCGAGGGAGACGCTGTCTTGTAATTTAAAAAATGCATTCACTTCAGCTGAAACTTTTGATGAAAAGCATGATAATGATAACTAAGGTTTCCCAACCCTGCCCATTGGGTAAAACACTTTGACCTACTCTGTTCTTTCAATGGGATCAGTCATTGTTAGAGTCAAATTTAAATGGGGTTTAATACTATCGTGGTGCATTTCTTCTTCAATCACATATTTCTCTTCCATATTTTCATCAGTGGAGACAAAAAGTTTGTTTTTGTATCAGGATTCAAAAATGCATTCACTTCAGCCAAAACTTTTGATGAAAAGCATGATAATGATAACTAAGGTTTCCCAACCCTGCCCATTGGGTAACACGCTTTGACCTGCCCTGTTCATAGACTGATCTGATCATTACCAGTAGAGGAGTCAAATTTAAAATGGGGTTTAACATCAGCGGGCACATTTATTTTTCAACCACATATTTCTCTTCCATATTTTCATCAGTGGAGACAGAAAGTTTGTTTTTGTATCAGGATTCCTATCTACCTCTCCTATAGTATATGGATCAACAGTGAATGCTTCAGGCTGTGAGATGCTATCGTGAGCTTTCTCACTCACATCTGTATGTGTCTCATTTGTTCTAAGTTATTGAAAACCATGACCTTTATGAGAGCCCTGCATCTTGACATTAGAATCCCCTAATATCCTTTTATAACAGTCGCTTGAAGATAAGCCACCGATAAATCCTCTGTATCATTTTATTTATCATCCAGTCCTTCCTTTGTACAATGAAGAACATCATCCTCATTGACCCAATCCTGCTTCACTCTCAGCCTTTTCAAAGTCATGGCTCCGAAAAGATTCATTCTTTTCTTTTGTAATTGATCTGAGTTTCTTCGTCAAGTTCTCTGGCTTCTTCAGGAAGCTGTGCATGGCGAGGGCGTACTCGAGAACCAGCCTCATCAATGAGTTCAATAGCTTTGTCAGAAGGAAACGACCACTGATAGATCGATACGAAAACTTTTCAGCTGCCATCAAAACCTCATCAGTATAACGAAGCTTGTGATGAATCTCATATCGCCCACGTAAACCTTTCAATATCTGTATTGTCTCATTAACAGTTGGCTCTGGAATTTGTACAGGTTGGAATCTCCTCTCTAGCGCTGAGGTCCTTCTCAATGTGTTTCCTGTATTCATACAAGTAGTGGCTCCAATACAATGCAGTTCACCTCGTTCGCATCTGTCAATCTGATATATCAAACCGGCCTTGGTCTCTTTTTCCCTTTGACTCGCGCGTTGTGGTCCCAGGTGCATGGAGTTGGAGCGTTGGAGCTTGGATGTTGTTGGTGCATACGCGTGGCTCCCTGCCAACGACACCTTGAAACTAATTTAAACACCTGGTCGAGGGTTTAGAGCTGCGTATTATATATTTAGGTTTTCTGAGCTCATTATCCCACATTCACGAGGAGAAGGGATTTTACAGCCTTTATATATTTGCATGTTTGCAACATGCACTTGATGACATGAGACCAAGGCTATACTCTG
>SNQJ01S0011332.1:104702-159941 GCA_010110895.2 Picea sitchensis | reverse complement strand
GTGCATGGTGTATTGTGGCGTATTGGTGTAACTCTTATACTATTGTTCATTGCTCATTGGATATAATTGAATGGTTTAAGTATAAGTTGAAAAAGGTTTTAAATTGTACTTGATACTGATTCACCCCCCTCTCAGTATCAACATCGTGTCCCCATGGGAGGTTGGAACCTTCCCCTTTATGGATCCAATTCTAGCTATGCTCTTTCAAGAGCCAATACTGAGATGGGTGCTTATCTAACTTATTACATCCCACCCATGTATCTTTCATCCGCCATGTCAGTTCCTTCGAACACTTTTTCCATGACAGGTCCTCAGGTACCCCCAGGTATTTTATATGGAGAGAATCAATTTTACAGTTCGGGCTACCCTCTTTATGGGACCCCTTCACAAGGGGGCAACATATATCCTCAATCGAATAATTATTACCATACCTTGGTCTCTTCACAGACCTTAGTGATGATGCCTGTCCAAACCTCTTCGGACCATTTTGACATTGGCCACCACTTTTCTGGGCAGGGACATAGGGTACACCAGGATCCTTTTTGGCATGCAATTTTTCAGAATCAATATTTCCCTGGACCTTGGAATCAAATGCCGCAATCTATCGCTAACCCAGTCACTTTCAGTTATACTGGTGCTCCATCACCAACCTCTGCCAGTCATGTCAGAAATGTGTCAAATTTTTCTACAAACTATGTCGATAGCTTGCCCCCAACCTCTGCCAATTATGTTGGGGGCACCATACTTTGTACCCCAAATCATAGCCGTGTCACGTCTCCAGCCTCTGTTCATCATACATGAGATGACTCTCTTTCCCCTGCTAGTCACATTGAGAAGCCTAGACGTCACAGATGTAAACCTAAATTCCTTTGCAGGACTTGTGAAGGAAGTCACCTTACTCGTTTGTGCCCGGCTACTGTCGGGATACCAGAAGTGTGGGGCTCACCCAAGAGCCCTTCGAATTTTGAGGTGTCCTTGGTTTCTCCTCACACCACTTCTCCTTTGATCATCTCGGTGGTTCCACCGATGCAATCTTCTCTCGACCTCACCCACTTTGTCGAGGGTAAAGCGTCTCCTGCCCCCATTACTATGCATCCTCTTCAACCTATAATTGAAGAAGTAGCCACACGAGTGAAATATATGGTCAACCCTACTCTCCCTGAAGAGAGTGATGCACCTTTCAGTCATGTCATCAACATTTCAAATCCTCCCACTTCTGAATGAGAGATATTTATTCTTCCCCCGAATTCTCTCCCTCCAAGTCCTAACGCGGTTCCCTTCGATTGGGACAACCTATTGGGGAATACCATACCCCCACCTATGTCTTTTCCATTAAGAGACATTATTCGAACCATCACAAAGACTGTATCCTCTGTTAGCACTTTCTCCTCCTCGACTTGGAGAGCTCTGGGTTTTCCCAAACTCTTGTCAGCTATCCGTGAGATACTGAATTTCCGCAGAAGATCGAGATGGGAGCCTTGGCCTCCCCCTTTACATGTTGATTAAGACAACAAAACGAGTCTCAGTTAATCTCTTTTCCGACTAGTCTAAAAACCGAAAAGATTATTGAGTGATTTGTCCCTTTCACACTCGTTAAATTTGATTTGAAAGGTCACGAGTCTTAGTTAATCTCTTTTCCAACTCGTCTAAAAACCAAAAAAATTGCCGAGTGATTTGTCCCTTTCACACTCATTAAATTGGATTTGAAAGGTCATGAGTCTTAGTTAAGCTCTTTTCCGACTCGTTATCAAAAATAGAAAAGATTGCTGAGTGAACTTGTCTTTTTCACACTCGTAAATTGGATTTGAAAAGACGCCTATTTGGCACAAGTTTACTCCTTTTTCACACCAAGTAGACTAAATGACATTAAAAAGGATATTTTTTTGGCGTTAAGTTGTGATTTCATCTCATGCCCTCGCTTGCAGTATTGAGCCTTTAGCCGATTCTCACTTTGCGTTATAAACAATTTCCTAAGTAGTTTTTGCATCCTCAACCAAGCAGAGCCTTGTTTATATCCTTCGCAATTTGACACCCTATACCCTGGAGGGAACATCACCCTGAGTGTCCATCTCCCGCATGCATTTCCTTGCATTAAACATAGGTATGTTCCACTGCTGGAACTAGTTTAGGTTACTAGCGACACCCGTTTCCTCCTCTGTATTATAACATTCATTTGTTATGAAAAAACAAAAAAAAGACAGACGAGAAGGGAGTACTATATTATAATTGGCAGTAGTTGTGTCGCCTTTGAACATAGCACAGAGTTATTGAGTCCTTGTGTCATCATGATTTTGGGTTTAGCATGGCCTTACGAAGCCGATCTCATTACAGAGTTTTCGCTACCGACTGGTTACTCTTCTAGTCCCTATAGAGAACATTATTGATGCCTCCTGCATCTAATAGTCACATCATTGAGTCTATGCTACCAGAGTCACCATATGTCTCATGCTCTTGTTCAAAGGAATTCTATCAACCTATGTCGACCACTCCTCAGAAATCTTGACTTTGCATGTCAACCATACCCTCAGTTTGTCTCAGAATCACATGATACTATGGTCTTATCATGCACCCCGGCCCTACTTTCATCATCAATAGGTCACCTTGAACCCAACAATCGACATTTCATCATTGGTAGTTGACTGGGTGGTTTCCCTTGTGTTCGACGATACGACATCTATTCACACTTTGGGATTCGTGCAGTTTCTTGGATGCCATTAGCCTTATTGGTAGTATCCTCTCCTTTGTCAGTAGTTTTCATCATTGGCTGCTATTCAGAGGGTCCTTTTCATATATCGCTTGCATTTGGTACATGCGAAAGATGAACCGGGTCGTTGGTTCGTGAACATGTTCTTTGTCTGATCTCCACCAAATCATGAAGCTCCTTCTTTGTTCCTCGTGCTGACTGGTGAGAGATGCCTTAATTATCTCCTTTCAGTGGGTCTCCTTCCATCAACTTCAACTCATTTATTCTGGATACGTGACCTAGAGTTTTATGAGTACCTTGAGGCTTGTAGTCATCAGTGGCAGGCTCTCTCACCGTTGACAAATGGGAATACATCAATGTCTCCTGATCAATGGATTTCTCAAGTGTTTGACCTCGACTCCTTTATTCACACTTGTAGAAATGTAGTCGGTGCCTTGATACCTACTTTTATTATTTTTAGGATGTCTCACGTTTGTTAATGATATACCTCAATGATCAGTAATCAAATGATGTCTCATTGTGTTCAACCTCAACTCCTTTATTCACATGATGTAGACTTGCACCCTTGGTGGATAGTGTAGAAGACTTGAAGACATCACTACGTGGCCACAGATTTCCTGAGTTGTTGCTTCCCTTTCATTGGACCAATACCTATTCGACTTCAGTGATCATGGGAGATCAAATTTTACTCCATGGTATACAAATATCTTCAGATTGATTTTGAGACTAGTTTCACTAGGCCTTGTTCGTGACTACGAAATTTTTTGGCATGCAACCAGATTTGTATTTTCCTATTCATGGCCATGAATACTTGTTTGGTATATTTTCCACATGGATCTGCATTGTATTCTTGGCAACCATGTATGCAAAGTTAGTACATAATGTAATGAGCAATTGAGTTCATCCAACTGGTTCTCTACCACTCCACTTCTAGGTTATTTATAATGTATTTCGGCCATCACAAATACTCCTATGATCTCACACATTAGGGGGCATCTGTTATAGCAAGATTTGCCTCACCATTCCTATCTTGCATAGAGGGCCTTTTTCCATTTCCCTATGTAGACTTGTCATTCCTTTTTGATGAATCCAGAGCCAAAAATATACATTTTTCCACATATACGCTCCCTATCTGCTATACAATATGAATATACGCTGGCTGCTCCACTACAACCCACGTACATCAGGATTTGTGCCGGAAAGTACAAAAATGAAGTCAAGTTTCCTTGTCATGATAGGAGATCTCTGATCTTTGGCCTTCCATATACTGGAAACATTTTGACTCGACCCTTCGGTTGCATTTTGAAGGCTATAAAAGCACAATTCCGAGCTATGGAAAAGAGGAGAAATCATTCAACTTTGAGAGCAAAGTTACTATGGAGAAATTACTTCATATTGAGTCTGCATTCCTTTGTCCCTCAAGTCTGAACACAGTGTTCAGCCCCCAAGCTCTTTCCCTATTGTTGAGAGAACCTCATTGTCTCTCTCCTATGTGCTTGCCTTTGGTGGAGGATTGAAGTGGTGGAGGCCCAGTTGGAAGGAGCTTGGTTCCTTGGTTTCGAACCGTGGTGACGCGAAAGTCTGTAATGTTGTCACTTCTGCTGATCAATTATTAATAGAAATACTCCTTTCCTGTCCTATTGGTATATTGCAAATATATGATTATTATCCATGGGCATGTTTGTAATGTTTATTAATGGATTATGTTATCTGATGTGCTAACCCCTTTATATCATCACTATATACTTTCTTTGCTCGTTTGTTAAGAAATTATTGCAGGTGTAAAGCTTTGGGTTGAAGTTCTCAACGGTGGAACATCGTCAAATGTTGGATCGAGGTAGGCCTCTTTCTAATATTGCACATTAGTTTATATAACATATGTTGGAATTGAGTTGATTTCTGCAGTCATACCCGTCTGTTGTGGTTTACCCTTGGCCATAAAGAGTTTTTCCCTCGTAACACTCGTCCACTATCATATATCTTTCCAAACCTACTAAGTGTTCTTACGAATCGATCTCTATCCATACTGTCCAAGACTCTACTGCACAACTGTCCATAATGTTGACCCATTTGTCACTGTACTATCATGAAGTATTCACTACTACAACTGATTGTACTTCTGCTAACTGACAGCTCTGGATCTGTCTATTCAAACTCTACAATATGCTCGAAGGATGGTTCTTTGGTATGTCACAACTATCACATAGACTCCCCTTGTCTAATATTCATGTTACCTGGGGGTCTCTAAGCCAGATGTCTCAGAACAATTCTTGCTTTGATGTGTATTCATCATCATCTTCATTGGTAGATTCATCATCTCTCTAAGCTCTAACTTATTTCTTTCTGTCCGTGGATTCATCTTTCACTGCAATTCCTGAAAGAACAATATCTTGAACCTGTTCCTTATTTACCTGTCCTTCTTTTCTTTCAATTGTTTTCCAAACCTTTCTGTATCTGACATTTTTCTATTTCTCTATAGAATTTTCTTCATCTCATTTTATTGCCAATCTTGCGATCTCTGGGACCTCGTCTTTGTTCACCTGTTCGATCTTTTTGGCTTCTTCTAACTGAGTTCTTAAGTTCTTGATGATTTGTTGGGCTTCTTCAAAAATGTGAACACTTTTCTTTTGTTTCATCAATTCTTTCTTGAGTGACTTGTTTTCTTCTCTTAGTTATTCTAAAACACTAATCAATTTTGCTTCATAATTGTCTTCCTTTTCAATTAGTTTTTCTGTCTCATTTTCTTCATGGCATTCTATTTCAAGATGTCAACGTTTTTCACAATTAAAGCAAAACAACATACCTCTGGTGATTATGTACTCTTCATCTTCTGAATCTATTTGACACAGTGAACATAATTCTTCTTGATCTGTATCTGCATCTTCTTTGGCATTTTTTGAATATGCGATGGGTGAAGAATATATGTCATGTAACTTATCCCAAAGTTCTTTGGTTGATGAGCATTTACCAACCTTTTCTCTTACTGGATTAGGTAATCCTTCCCAGATGAAATCCATTGTTATTTTGTTATTCTTCTTCAATTCCTTCTTGGCTACAGTCTTTTCCCTTTTTGAACTATCATATCATGTAATAACTGATAGAAAAATATAATGTCCCTGTGCCTGTAAAAATACTTTCGTCCTTCTACTCCACATCTCATACTTTAAACAATTCTGACCATTAAACATTGGTACTCCATTCTTAGAATAATCCATGATCTTTTTCCAATGGTTAAATTGTTTCCCGAAGGAACCCGCTTTGATACCAATTGTTGGATTACTGAGAGGGGGGGTGAATCAATAATAGAGCAATTTAATCCTTTTTCACCATAAAATGCAAGTGTTATATCAATGTAGCATTATCATCCAATAGTTGCAGAGTAAATAAACAATGAACAAATGAACAATCACACACATACACAGTACACCAATGTTTTACATGGAAACCCAAAGTGGGAGAAAACCACAGGATGCTTTTTCTTATATGTCTTTAAGGATTGCATTCATTGGAAGCACCATCTTCCTTTGTCTTCCAGCTGCAACTGGAAGGAGGCTCCAACCCCCTAGTTTCTCAGGCTACAACTTGAAGGAAACTCCAACTCCCCAATTATCTGTCTACAACCAGAAGGAGGCTACAACCCCCTAGTTTCTCGGGCTACAACTTGAGGGAAGCTCCAACTCCTCAATTATCTGGCTACAACCAGAAGGAGGCTACAACCCCCTATGTTGTTCGGCTACAACCACCTATCCTTGCCCCGTCAAACCACCCTAAAATATAAATTCTAAATGTAGACAACCTGTTACTGTGACTGAATCAACCATTGCCACTGTCAACTTGTCACTGTCAACCTGTACCAATAATCTGTAACAACCTGTACCAATCAACCTTGCATCAAATTGTACCTCAATCTGTACCATCAACAAGTGCATCAACTATGCACCAAAACTATACAAATAACTTGTCACAACAACCTATCCAGACAACCTATCGCAACAACATGTCTCATCAATCTTATCAACCAAATCAAATCTACCAAGACAAGTATGCCACATCATCCATAAATGATATGTCAACAATACTACTAACAAGTGCCTCCAACCATGTACCAAGTATGTACCAATCATGCATCAATTTCACATCAAATATGACTCATCAAGATGTATCAACATCATAAACTATACACCTCATGTATGTGCCAACTCATCAACTACTTGTCTCAACCATGTACCTCAACCATATACCAAAGACATACACCAATATAACCATCAAAAGTTATCTAACAATTCATCACTCTATCCATAAACCAAATACCATAAACGCTTACATCAAACCATGTGCCACAACCTCAATGTTATGTAGCCTCAAGCTAAACCAACAAATTCAACAACACATCACAACCAAAAGACCAATACCCACATGCCAAATACCAACAACAAAATACCAACTGTATCCCTCGACAAATCTAATATATGCAACAATACTGAACATCCAATACCATCTCAAGAGCTAAACCCTAGCTCACAAAACATACCTCAAACAAGATGTGCCATATCTCTCATAAATAGACCCCAACCATGTTGCTGCTGCGATTTTTTTGCCGCACTTTTTCTATCGCGATTTTTCTATTGCACTTTTTCTGCCACTATTTTTCTTTCGCACTTTTTCTGCCGCCCTTTTTCTGCCGCGCTTTTTCTGTCGCACTTTTTCTGCCACACTTTTCCTGCCGCGATTTTCCTGCCGCACTTTTTCTGCCGCACTTTTCTTTCCACACTTTTCTCTATCAATAATACCTGCCCAAATAACCTTTCACAAACTAGATATTCAATGATATTCAATAGGTTCAAGTGTATTTAAATGAGAGAGCCTTGCCTCTTATTTATACTTTCATGTAGCATCTTCAAGGGGTTATATTTTGACCATCTTAACCCACTTTCCTTATTTTAGGGTTAACCCACTTATAACCACTTGTCCACTTAACTTAACCACTTTCCATAATTAGTAATTTCTCCATTAAATTTATTATTTAAATAATTTCTTTTGCATCCACTTTGACTTATAGTACACTCATCAATTCACTTTATTATTTAAATAATTTCTTCTTTGCAAACACTTTGACTACTTTGACCTTTTGGGGCTTCTATATGACTCATGAGGGTTCTCCAATTTCACATGTGCATAACTCTCTAACCGTGAGGAGTTATGTGATGTTCCACATACCACCGGAAATGGCATGACATGTACTATCAATCTAGAATAGTCTTACCTGAAAATATATCAAAACTCATACCATTATCCATCAAACAAACTTGGGTCCATTACCCAAACCTTTGTGCTACCGGAATTCACTACAAAACTTTCTTCAAGGGTTGACATCAATGACAACCAACCCAATTAATCAACACTTCATTCATCTACTCTTCATTTTCTAGTTCCTGTTTTCTTTTCCATACTTTCTTGTATCTGATATCAATATTCTCTTTCAAAGAAGTATCCATCATGCTTCTATAGTCACAACCTATGTGTCCATAGTTATGGAACTTGTAACATTCAATGTCATGTGGGGCCACATACGCATTTCTTGCTTGAACATTTCTTCCATAAGCCCTGTAATCTGCAATCTTATGTCCAAAGTTAGTACAATAAAAACAATGACCTTAAAATAAATTTACATATCTGGGAGTGAATGGTATTCTTTGTGGTGTAGACCTTCTGAATTCCTACCTTGGTTGATCATGATATTCTCTTCTCTGGATTCCTTCATTATGGTTGAAGCTTATTTGCTGCCTGAATTTGGTAGGTCTTTTTGAAGATGTATCTCTATCATACTCATTCTTCTTTGATTGTTGCTGACCATGATTCCTTCCTTTGAGTACTTCTACATAACTCCTACTCTTTTCTTCATTCTTATTTTCTAGCAACTTGGAGGGATTCTCTTCAACATTCTCTAAGGATGATGTGGATGTTTCTCTCTCTTCAATATTCGTGCTGAGCTTGATGATTTTGACTCGCAATGTGACAATTTCTTTTTCAAGCTTCTCAACCTCTTCTTCTTTCTTCATCATCTGAATCTTCATGACTTCTTCTATCCTCTTTACTTCTTCAAGTTAGATATTTAAGGAGATGATTTCATTTTCAAGTCTTCTTTCTTCTTAACCAAATTCTGCTTCAAGCTAATTTAAGTCATCAATTCTTTCCTTAAGATGATATGTCAATATATTCTCTCTCTTTTCCGTTTCTTCCTTCTGTGCTGCTATTTTGATTTTCAAACACTACTTTTGATCCTCAAGAGTTTCTTCAGTCCTTTTGGCTTCTTTTATCTGACCCTTTAACATCATGATCATCTGCTCGACTTATCTAGATTTGGAGTTATGCAATTCTTATTTCTTCACCATCTGATTCTTCATGACTTCTTCTGTTCGCTTTTCTTCTTCAAGTTGGACCTTCAATGTGATTATCTGATCTTCAAGTTCTCTTTCTCGTTGACTGAAATCTTCTTCATAATTATTTTTCTTTTGAATCTCAGGATTGTCTTCTATTTCACTAGGCTTTTTTGTCTCATCACTTTCAATCTTTAGATAAGGGCATTCAATTTCATGATGTACGTGTTCTTCACAATTAAAGCAAAAGAACCCACTTTTGTTGACTACAAACTCTTCTTCTTCTGAATCTGTCTGACATGATGAGCATCTTACCTCTTGTTCTATACCTGCATCTTCTTCAGGAACATTTGACTCTGTAATGGGAGAAGAATAGATATTATGTATCTTATCCTAGAGTTCTTTAGCTAATGAACATTTTCCCACTTTGTCCTTTATCGAATCAGGGAATCCTTCCAAGATAAAATCCGTTGATATTTTGTTGTTCCTTTTCAATTCCTTCTTGGCTGCAGTATTTGGTTTCTTTGTAGCATTGTATCCTGTAACAATTGAGTACCAAACATCATATCCTCGTGCCTATAAAAATACTTTCATCCTGCAACTCCACAATTCATACTTCAGACCCTTCTGACCATTGAACATTAGTGCTCCATTAATACTGTACTCCATGATCTACCTTCCAGTGGTTAAATTGTTTCCTTGAAGGAACCTGCTCCGAAACCAATTGTTGGAATACTGATGGGTGGGGGGGGGGGTGGTTGAATCAGTATAATCACTTTATACCACTTTTAACCACAATATATATTCTTTCATTTAATCAATAAAGTTCAAAAATTTATCATCAATGTATCATTTATGATTGCATTCAATATTTATATCATAAACATGAAATCATAAGCAACATCACATCAACATCACATCAAGAACATGATACTCCCGTATTTACGTGGAAACCCAAATGGTATAAAACCACAAAATGCTTTCTTATACATATCAAGAATTCTTTCATAGGAAGCACCAACTTCCCAATTCTCCAGTTGCAAATGAAAGGAGGATAAAACCCCCTATTTACATGCTCCAAATTGAAGAAAGCTACAACTCCATGAATTCTATGGCTCCAACTAGAAGGAGGTTACAACCCCCTGGGTTCTCCAGCTCCAATCGAAAGGTGGCTACAACCACCTAGTTCTCAGGCTCCAACCTGAAGGAAGCTCCAACTCCCTAATTCTCTTGCTCCAACCGAAAGGAGGATACAACCCCCTTTCCTTGCCCCATCTTTCCACCCTGGAGTATAAGTGTAGACCAACTGTCACTACCACAATCACTGCCACTGTCACTGTTACTGTCACTGCCACTATCATTGTCACTGTCACTGTCACATCAGCCTGTAACCTGTCAACCTGTCACTTTATCCAACCTATCACTGTTAACTTGTCCAACCTATCACTGTCACTGATACTCAACCAAATCCTCTCACATAAATCATATACCAAGGACACCTCACAACTAGATGTCCAACATCACCGACACGTGCCTCTACCGAGCATGTACCGAGATCACCAACATACCATCACAAGATATGTGTCTCAACCATGTACCAAATCATATACCAAACCATCAACCTGTACCATGCCAAGCATCAACCATGTACCACAACCTATATCACAATAAGTGTATGACCCATGCACCAACACCTGTACCAAACCGTGCATCAACCATGCAACAACACCTCTACAAGACCATGCATCAACCATGCACCTCAACCTGTACCAAACCCTATATGCCTCAACCATCAACCATGTATACCAAGTACCAATCATGTATCATACCATGTACATGCACATCAACACCATACCATGTGCCAACCATGCACATCAACACCATACCATGTGCCAACCATGCACATCAACACCTATACTATACCATATATCATACCATGTTCCAACCATGCACATCAACCATATACCATATCATGTATCATACCATGTTCCATATACCATATACCATGAAATGTGTCTCAACCATATACCATATCACTCTTAATCATGCAATGTACCATAAGATAAGCCTCATGTGTATGGAAATATCACAAATATGTGCCTCTAACAATGAACCATAACAACCATATACCAAGTACCAAGAGTATTAATCAAGCATGTAAAAATATCACCTCAACCATATGGAATCATGTACCATCAAGGGCCTCCAAGATACAAGCCTAAAAAAAATACATAAAATTCATACCTTTACACATGAAAACCTAAAGCATACCATCTCAGATCCTATAGAAACTATGTTGTACCATCAAACCTTGCTACAACTCATCCATACATTCTTTTTCAAGCCTTTTCATCAGATACACGACCTGTCCTCTTGTAGCATGCGTATGTATGCAACCTTTCCTTCTGCAGCTTGTGTATGTACATGACCTGTCCTTATGCAGCCCATGTATAACCTCAGAAAAATAGGGTTTCCAGTTTTCTACGACTTTGAAACTTTTGCTTCTTCAGAATCCTTCGTTGCCTCAGAAAAATGTCATCACAAACTAGCCAAAATATCACAATACTATACCATATCATTCACAATATATATATTCAATTGTAAGTATGTGTGTACAAATGAGAGACTCTTTGAGGTGTGTTTATACTTGTGCTAGGTAGCCTCTCTCCTTATTTTAGTGGTTTTTTGTTACAATCACTTGACCCTTTCACCAACACTTGTAACCAACTAGGGGCTTCTTGACCACTCTTTGGGGCTTCCAACTTTACAAGACCATATCTCCCTAATCGCGAGGAACCACGTGGCATTCCACATATCACCAGAAACAACACGATGTGTACTATCCATCTATGATAGTATTACCTACAATTTCACTTTACTTCATGTTCATATTCCTGAATCGACTTTGGGTCCCATAACCACACCTCTGGGGCTACATGTAGACTACATCAAATGTACCCAACTAACTCGTCATCAATCTCAATCATACATATGTCAATCAACTGTCCAACATATTTGGACCTCTCCAAGGGTTGACATCAATATGCAAGATCACTCTCCAAGGGTTGACATCAATGACAACCAACTGTCCAAACCAACTTTCCAACAAAGTCCACAACCTCCCCTAAAGCTTCAAAAAATATAAATTCATAAGGAAATATGAAAAACTATGAGTTGGAAAAGGACAAAAGATCATCTGGTGTTGTGCATGGCTTAGAAATGGATGACATGCATTCCATGCATCTCTTTATTCTCTCCTCAAGAATCTATAAGTAAGAGATCCAAAGCTAAGGGAAGAGAGTCTATTTGCAAGTGTCCTTTTGCTATTGAATTGTAGTGAGAATTCTTGGTCATGATCTTGTTACCATTGTTGAGTGTTGGGTATCATAATTAGTGTGATCAGATATTAGGTGAGATTGTATCAACCATTCACTTGGCTAACTCACTATGATATAGTTCTCATATCATGCTATTTCGATAGAGGCAGACTTGTGACTAAGGAGGAGGACTTTGGGTCTTGGATCCAAGAGTAACGTGGTGAATCTTAAGGTAATCATTCAAGTTATAATCACCATATTCTCTCAATTAAGCGGGTTTCCCTCCTTCAAGTAGGAATTTTCCCCTCTCTCATGTATGTGAAATCAAAATAAGAAAGGAAAGGGTTCATCCGTGAAGAGAAATTTTCTATCCCTTAGAATATTCTTTCTAATTCCCAAGGGCATTCACAAATGGTAGTGTTTGTCACGATGGGTGTGCAATACTCAATATTTCTGAATGAAATTTGCATATGGTTTTCACTTGCATCTGTATGAGAAAATCAATACATTATTATGGTTTCTAGGATAAGTAGAGATGGATTAAATGGGTAGGAATCCCTAGTAGCCAATTTGAAATTACATAGAAGATATTGAGAGAATATTGAGAGATTAAGTTATATGAATGAACAATATTTTTCTAAGGTTGGTCATGGATATTGAGGTAGTTTTAATATGGATCGATATAGATCCATTCAACTATTTAACCTTGGATATACTCAATAATGAGATGTATCTAAGGTAGTGTTAGGCACAAATTGTATTGATTCTATCTTGAATTTGTTTAAATCTATATGTCCCACCCAAAATTATTTGTGTGTGTAAATAAGGGCTTAAGGGTCTCTTTAAAAATATAGGGAAGTGGAGACGAAATCTCTAGTGCTCCGTGACAAGCAAGGAGGGGAGTATATTTATAGTTCTCTTAAACAACGAGTGTGTTTGCAGTAAATGATTAACTTGATGGAAAAGGCTTGGTTACTTAATGATGTCTTTAAGATTATAACATATGAAATGGTAGATGTTGGATAGAGATATGGAAATAAATGGGGTAGAAAGAAAAATGGGAAGTCAAATAAGTTATTTAACTCTTGTTATTTACATAAGCACATGGAAAATGTTTATGGTCATAGTAATCACAATTTAAGTTATACAAAATCTAGGTGGAAGATGAAACAATAAACTAAACTTTGGTATAACCAAGTGGGTATATGTGCCAGTATGTAGGAGAAAATAATAAATCCCTAGAACCATATTAACCTCGACTTATTATATGTGTAATGTAACCAATAATGGTCTAATGAGCAAGTGGAAAAGTACTCCTAGCATTAAACTTAAAAGTTGGGAGCCCTTAATGACAACTAGGATGGTAAGACAAAAAATCACAAGGATGTCGACAAGGTTGAACTTATAAAACCTAGGTTCTTATAGTGTCAAAACCTTAACACCTCAGTGTAAGAGTGTTGAACCATATCCACCGGTAATAAGTTTATTACTGACCTTGGATATGTATTATAAATAGGACATTGATACATAAGTATGGAGAGGCCTTTGCTCACTAGAAAATAAGCCATGTAGAACTAGTTTGTATGAAATCATGGCACACTTTGACACACTCCTTATGGGACTTTGAAATTAACCAATATAACATGATAATGAAAGTATGTTCTTGTAATGGATGTATTTGTGTGGGGTAAGGATCAAGCTATGTCTTAAGTGTTTCCCTTTGGCTTGATATTATTGACGTAGAATCCTAACTAAGAGAGATTAAGAAGATGCATGTGAAGTGTGAATTACTATATAGTTTCCAATTTATGCTAATGTGACTCATGTGACTTGAGGAAGTGAAGAGGATATTGGATATTCATGAAAAGATACAAGGAAATGATTCTAGGACACTTGTTAGATAGTCATAACCATGGATGTCAAGAGAATCCTTTCTATCCATGAGTGGTTATGGAAGAATCATGATGTAATGGTTGTGGAATATTCATGGAATAGTTATGGTGGAATAATGATGATGGGTAACCATGGAATAATCATGGTGGAATAGTAATAATGAAATAAATGTGGAATAATCATGGTGAAGTAGAAATGATTTAGTGTTGTATCAATAACAAAATTCCAAGACCAAACATAGGATAACGTAGCACACATGAAGTATCCCTTAATGAGTAACACTTTGGAAAATTATTGTTCAGTCATTGAAGTGTCCTTGAATAGGGAACATGATAAGAATCACCATAAGGTATAAAATAGGGATAATTCCCTATCAGGAAGCAAACACTATCAATTACCCAAGATGAGTTAAAATATTATATTGATGATGCCGATCGAAATTTATTATTATTATTGTTGGAAGGTTATGGTGGCCTTAGATTAAAAACTTAATAAACCCATCCATGAGTGCCTACGGGATGGTAATTGAAGAAGATAAATTGAAAGGTGTAAATTTTGTGAGCAAAAAGGATAAAAGCAACTTAGCAGGAGGCGACATGCATATAGATTAGTGATAGTTGAGTGAGGTGCTTGATTTGAATGACAACAATATGGAATTTTCAGTTTAGAGAATCTAATTGAATCTCTTATGTCTCCCTTTCGACATATACTAGATGCATAACATTGATTTTCTTGAGAAATTATGAAGTAGAAAACCCTCTAGGATAAATTTATGGAACAACTAAGATGGGTGTCTCTATCTCCCGATTAAGAGGTGTGAAATTTCTACAAGTAAGTGACAAGCCCCTTCCTTAGTAATTTTAATAAGTGGATCGATTGATATGAATAAGACTAAGGGATGTTGGTCATGCTTGTGATTACAAATCTCATTGGTTACATGTGGTTATGTGTAAGAAGGTAGGTGGCTTCACTTCATGGGTTTATTTCTAATGGACAAATAGGATGGTTGCTTTTTCATTGTTGTAGCACCCTTCCTCGTAATGGTGTTATTAACTGTGATTATCTAATGAATCAACTAATTACTGTGCATTCATTTAGATTTCCTGATATTATACATAAAATTTCTTACTTTCTAATATCATAGTTTCTAAGTTCAAAGTATAATTTTCATGGTTTTAATTATTGTTTATCTTATTTACCTTTCAACTAGATATTTCAATCCAAAAGTTCATCTACATCGTAATCAATTGAATAATAAATTCAATAATTTAATTGAAACAAATTGATCAAATGTAAACTACTGAATCTAAGCAAGAATTAGTAAAATACCTCTAATATTATTAGATTTAGCAGTCCAGTCCCTTAGAATCCATGTAGAATTCCAACTTCTTAGCAACTTGCTGAATTTGTCAAGTATTACTCAAATTGGGATTATTCCTTCTGGCCAACTAGTAGCTTATCCAATTGTCTAGCTCTACGAAACTTGGGTTTCCTAGGCCTCCGTGCTTATGTCTCTAACTACCACAACAATAACTAGGACTAATTACTCTATATAATCCACTAGTAATCATCCCAAGCTCAATATTCTCAAAATTTGTTCTCTATGTTAATTCCCTCTTGTTAATTTCCTCCCAAAAATCATCCCACCTCCAACCCTTCTCCCAAAGCTCCCCTTTATGAATTTTCCCCACCGTCTTCCTAGCCTCTTGAGAAGAGTCCTAGGAAGGTCACAAAATAATAAAATATTTCCTCACATACCCAACATTAATAGGCATGACATTTCCTAGGGTGGTAAGAGAAGGAGGGGTTCTTTTCGGCCTCAGATAAATAGTGGAATTCTACTTTTCTTGGAGTTTAGGTGAAGCCTCCAACAATTAGGTGGAGGCTTATGCCTTGTTGCAAGGGGTTCAAATAAAAAGTGGTCATTGGGTTCAACAACTTAACATACTAGGGGATTCAAAAAACACAATTTGGTACTTCATTCATGGAACCTCTTTGAAAGATGAAGTTTTTTTCTCTATCATCCAAAGAATCAAAGATTCGCTGTAGACCATTCCTCGTGAAATTTTTTACCATATTCTCTGGGAAAATAATGAACTAGATGATCATTATGAAAATGTGCCATAACATTAGAAAAAGGGGTTCTAGATATCAATGGACAATCTCATTTCAATCCAATCCCTTAATGACAATTTTCATACACTCTATCATTAGAAGTACCCATGTGGCATTTACTTGTACGCATGTTGACATCACAAGGGCATGGTCCTCATTGTTCTTCGCTTATTCTCTAGGTTTAAATTTGGCATATATCCATCCCCTATGCTCATTTCAGGCTCGTGGTGGGATTTTATTGTAGGATCATAGTTTGGCAGTTCGACTTTAGTTTAATTCTATGCTTTGGAGTTTGGTTGGTTGTCCACTCCCAAAATTGAATACCCCCACAACAAGGATAGAAATGGAGGATATAGGTTTCAAGGTCTTACCTACCTCTTGTAACTACTGCATTGCTTTTCACTTTTGATTCTTAGCATAAACTACAGAGTATGCTTAGCATTACCTTGTATAGCTAAATTTGTTAAAGACATCATTGTATACTGAACAACTTTAAGGATAAGTAGCTTTTCAAAGCCTCCAAATTTTGATAGGGTTTCATTTGGGATCCTCTTTTTGTAACTCTCTCTGCGTGCTTCGACCACACTTTTTGCTAATTCAAATCCTCCAGTTTTTGTTAAAAAAAATAAGCATGACATTTCAATCAACATGATAAAATCTAATCAATTAAATTCAATATCAAGTAAGATTACGAAACCCTATCTCCTACTAAATAAAATTATATTCTAAATAAAATTTAATTTCCTCTTATAAAAAATACAAAAATTTTCGAAATAAAAGCTAAATTAATCCAAATGAAGGTTAAATCACAATCATACAAATTTTACCTTTTACTACACCCATCATGCATCAACCATTAATAATATTATTTTAATAGCTAATATATTTTGATGCATGCAAGGTATGTCTGCATCATTGGCCATACATATAATTTGCATGTACTAATGATAACAATCATCGCCTCTAATGCATAGTTCTTGTATGCAATCATCCAAGCATGCAAGCCATTAATCCTTTAAAGACAACATCCACCAATCTTACTAATTAAGTCATAACAATCCAATATGAATTGAACATTACACCAAGATCATCATAAATGAATTAAGTAAGTGTTGGAAACCTAAAAGTAAGTAAGTACAGAACTAGTTGACATTTATAATGCCCAAAAACATTCTTAACTACTCTGAATCACCCTTTCTCCCTAACCTACTTCCATATTCTACATCCTATCCTTTCCTTTGCTGAAATATGTTGGAGCGTCAACTATATTGACCTAACTCCATACAAAAACCTTAAGTGAAAGTGTCAGCTCTATTTACCAAGCTTTCACAACAGAAAATTAATAGTCACCACCACACACCTGAGGGAGCATGGTTTAACACGACCCTCCCATGACTTTGGGTTTCGAAGGATAAAAAATAGACCATAGGACCTCCATCCCTCCTGATAGAACTAGGGTCAACACCCTATTAGGGCCATATTGAGCTGCTATTGTAGTTATTATACCTACGCCATCAAATGAATATTTTGGTAGCTATGCTTTCTATACAACCTGCACTTGGCCACATATCATAGCAATGTATTGAACTGATATTGAAATAACAAGTTAATGCTTCATATCATACCATTCCTCTTTGGATGTCCACAACATCCATGTCACTTTAGTATCATAATACCTGGCTATTACTTAGCCCATTTAACATGTAGGTTAGTTTACCAAAACACAAGATCATGCATAACAATATAACTATCTATATGTGATTGCCATGTTACTCAACGACGAATAATGTAAATACACTAGTTTATTTATCATGTGCATGGTGCTTATTGATTCATTTCAACATATAATTTAAACTGGTATCCATGTACCATAATCTTCCATTTAAATTTGAATGTTTGAAGTAAATTACACCATAACTATCATTAATAACATAAACAATAAAATTATACATAACTTCATAGGTAGGTCCATATGCCCATATAATATAGTTCTATCATTCTAACTGAGTTCAATATATAATAAGCAAATAAATACAAAATAGGTCATAATGCAGTTTAGCTGCCAAAGTAAAAATGGGGCATTATAATTGCCACGAAGGGAAATTAACTTCCATGAGTAGTTTATGGCAGTAGGATATGAATGCTAGCATGAAGTAAAGTGGCATGTTTGGAACTTGTAATATAGTGAAAGTGCCAAGTAGTTTGAAACTTTTGAACACACACTAGGATTATCCTACTTAATCGTGGCCGGCTATGAAAAAAATAGGACGGGTTCAAGTAGGGACCCAATTGTTTAATGTGTGTAATAGGATAGAAGCATGACCACCATATCAAATTGATTGGCATAATAGTTGCAAGTTAGAGGTATATTGATATAGAGACTTGCTATCAAGAGAAGTGATATGGATTTTTAATAAAATTGGAGAATTTAAATGGTGAAATTATAATTGTTGTAAGTTATAAATCACTAGAGCTAAATCACCCATGTGTACAAGTGGATAACGCATGACAAACAACTTAAATAATGATGACCATGTGCCTAACTCTTTACATGCTATTAGGTATAGCGGTCCTTGGAAAAGTTAAGCCAAAGATGTGATATGACCTTGCGAAGGGATCAAAAGATATAGAACACTACAAGATAGAGAAACTAGATGATGAGTAAATAGTAGATGTGTATATTAATATCATGATAGACATGGGAATTTGATTTTAATTTTGATGATTTAAGGCATACTATTAATTCCACTAAAAGTTTATGCTGAATTTCACTATGTGGATAAGAATACATTCCTAGATTACCATGGCTCTAGATGATTGGGGGCTTACTTGGAAGTTTAACATGGTATTTATATGAGAAAAAATATACAAAAATCCTTTAGGTCTAATTGATGCATTGAGTATACCTAGCCACAAAATATACTTCTTCTTTTGTACGTGGAGGAATTATAATCATAAGACAATTGGTAGCTGGATAGTATCACTTAGCATTGTAACCAATCTAAAATATAGATCACATAATTTATGCTCAAGTAACTAGAAGGGACTTATTTCTCATCAAGGTGATACTGTGATTTTGAGCCTCAAGCTTTGTGTAAATAGAAATGAATCTAGACTTAATAACTTCTCATAGTGGAGTGAGGTGACATATGCATGAAATCATAGGGTGGATTAAAATGACTAGCGATCTAAGGAGGTAATGAATAACATGTGGTAGTTCTCATACAATTCTTCGTTATTCATGATAACATTTAGGATATGATGGAATATGGTATTTAGCATGCAGTTCCTTGCTATTTGTGAAGGTATTTCATGATGTCCTTTTGTATAGTATATCTGACTTGACAAACTTAGCAAGAATAGATCCATATACTAGATAGTTATTTTCTTGTTTTTCTATGACATTGTATATGATATCTGGGTACTCATTGCTTATATATTCATACATTACTAGTGATTTCGATTCTACAGATGCTATGTGTTTAGTTAACTAATCACGATAGGTGTGTTCATGATGTTTTATCCTATTTCCATGATATGCTATGTGTTAAGGCAATTAATATTATATGAGTATTCATGATGTTTACACAATCTTATGCTTCTTAGGAAGAGATGTGGTATTCAACATTGGTTCTTGCTATGCATAATGATATTTCATGATGTGATGTTTCTTATGATAGTATGTGGTAGTTAACATGCAGTTATTTAATATTGATGGTGAAATTTCATGATGTGATATTCATATAAGGGCATGTAGTATTTAGCATGCAACTTTTTTCTATTCATTATATAATGATTAATTCTTTGATTTTATGCTATGAGTGGGAGCCTGACAGGAAATCTAATGATGAGATTTAAGGGTTGGTGCATACAATGATCTAGTGGGATCCTATACCCATGATGGAGAATCTCTACAAGTAACACCTTATGGGTTGGGGATAAACTTAGTCAATAAACCTATGCCAAGAGATTTTTTTACCACTTAGGATACCGAAAGTTGGGAAATGGTGGGAGTTATACTCGCAAATGGAGTTGTGATGTGGGACTTTTGATGCCTTAGGCTGATTACTTGGTTGGAGTTTTGGAGGAATTTTAGGCCATCCTTTCGAGATGCCTAGGTATGTAGGTTAATGTACTAGACTAGATACCTAGTGCCATGTAGATGAGGCCTTAGGGCCATAGAGACCAACTAAGGGATAATGGGCCTTACACTAAAAGTATGGGAAGATGGTGAGGGTTATGCTCATTGGTGGAGTTGTGACATTAGACTTTTGATGCATGGGGATAATTTCCTAGTTGGAGTTGTGGAGGAAGATTTGGGCCAACCTTCAGAGATGATTGGGGTACATGGGTTAATGTACTAAATTAGATGCCTAGGGGGACAAAAATACCATCCAGATGAGGCTTGTGGATAGAAATCCTTGCTTTGTTGGAAGGGACAAAGAACTTGGATACCAAAGGTCAAGGAGGTGTATGGAACTAGAATTACACTGCCTCAGAGTTGTGATGATAAAACTTCGATGCCTATTGTAGTTACATTGGTATAGGGTGACAAGTTATATTGTAGTAGAGCGACCCATGCCATGGTGAGAAAAACCATTCATGAGGAGGACAAGGGGAATAACTTGGTGGTTGTGAATGGCATGATTTAAAAGAGTGTGGAAGGTAAGGGAAGGAAGCAAGCCAATGAAAAAGATAAGGGAAGAGAGTGATTGAATTGTTTTGGTGTAGGATTATATGAGATTATTGCATATTTGGTATTCAAGAAGTCTAATCAAGAGCATGTACTTATATTAGTGCACTATATTTGTTAATAATGTAGGTGTGAGATTTACCTGTGATGACCACACATGTAACTCTCTCACTTGCACATTAGTACTGGTTATCTAGGTGCACATTGTGTGATGGTTGTGCAATACCTTGCATAAGAACGAGTAAAATATGAAACAACTTCAGGACATAGTTTATCGAAGGGGTGGTGTATGTGATACCTTGTCTCTGGTAATAGAATTTACCTAGATTGATATATATGTATACACATATTATAAAGTGCATAGTAAAATAATTAAGTTATTATACAATAAGAAAAACAAAAATGTGCACTAACTATTTAACCTTAATTAATTAAACAAAGGAGGGATTAGTGCATGCATGAATCTTTGCATGGATGACAAATGGAGTCATTCAAAGAAGAATGTTTTAAGGGGATGAAGGGAGTTGGTAAGGAGGACTTTTTGGGGGGTTGTTTTGTTTGGGGAAACTATGAGAGGCAAGATTTTTTTTTCCAGATTGAGAGGGAGGTAGGAAGGTTGTCATAGATTTATTGATTGGGGACTTCAAAGATTTCAGTGGAATGAGAGGTATTGGGAGGAGAGTTGTCCCCAAATTATTATTTTCCCATTGTTACAGAGTTTTTGTTGCTTGCCTCGAGCCGATGGATGTTGATTTGCTGTTGATATTATGTAAGTCAAGATTCTATATTTTAATTCCAGGTAAGTCTCCCTATATTTATTCCTCTTTTTAACACATACAATGGTTTAAATTTACTTGTAAATGATGTATTATTTGTTAATGTTTATTTGATTAAATATTTTTACTGTAAATATTTTTCAAAGTGTAATGGAAAAATGACATATATAAAGCCCCTAAAGAAACAGTTGAGGCTCTTCAAGAGATTCCCATCTGAAAAGGCACCAGGTGGAAAGAATAAGAGATTGTTGTTTGAGGGGTCTGAAGGCTTAAAAGTGTCCACAAGCAAGCCCATATTTCCAATGCTCCAAGTTCAGGTAGGTGTGTGAGCAAGTATCCAAAGGGTGATTAATACAACATATTGTAGGTTGCTATTGAACATAAGAAAGTCTAAGTGTAAGCAACAACTAAATAGCAATGTTCAAAGTGCCAACCAATCCAAGCAAGCCCGTCGAATGTTATGTGTTGTATTGTTGGTCCTTGCTAAGCCCTTGTACTAAAATATGTTCACTATGAATTGCTCAAATTATTTTAATTTGTAGGTATTGCATTTCTACCCTTCAACCTGCTAGGTGGCCTTTGGATTATACGATTGCACTGTGTGTACATCCGACGTTTTGGTAGGGGGACCAACTAAAGCAGTAGTTTGACTGACTATTGCGTGTTGTATAGACAACTGCTGACACTGCTTCGTAAATTATTCAACGAGCTTTGTTTGTGCTGAAACAACAATACCATCGGCATGTGGTCCATCTCTCTGTCTGGTTTTATCAAGTATTGAGCGTGGTCCATCTGGCAAGATCTCGTATAATAAACCAGACTGAGAATAGATTAGCTCAAGTTGTTGAGCTCTCATGATGGCGTCTTCTTCGGAAAATACTCCTGATGTCGCAACGTCTTTGGACAACTGTGGGACCAAAGACTTAAGGAACCACTCAAGCAGGAATGCTGGTGGGACTGGTACCTTAATTAAACTCTTTCTATGTCTCCATTATCGGATGTAATCAGAGATATGGTCCGCTTTTGTTTGTGAGAAATTGGCCAGCAACTCGGTGCCAATGTCGTATCTCACAGGTAACTGGAAATGGTTTAGGAAAGCCATCGCCAGTTCACTGAAGGAAGAGTATCTTGAGTGATTGAGCTCAATGTACCATTTCGCGGCACACCCAATGAGAGCACATTGAAACAATCGTAACTGTACGAAGTCGTCTTTCAACGAGTTAGATGAGCATCAAAGATGGAAGGTAGTCACATGATCTCCTGGATCTTCGTTAGTCTTGCCTTTAAACTTTGGGATGTCCAAAGGGAACTTCGTCGGCATAGGAAGCCAACGTGGATCATGACAGATAGGGTCATTCAACAACCTTGTCAAGTCTGAAAAATGCAAAGTTTCCAGGAAGGGTAGTTTGGGTTGTTGGTGATAACCTGGGAAAAAGGGGCATGGAGTTTGACTGGCACCAGGTTGCTAGGAAAAGTTCAGCTGCTGGCCTGGATTCTGGTAAAAATCATGGCCATGGGCATCATATGGATTTTGCGTGTGAGGATACATCATCGGTTGATTTCCAAAATAGGAAATAGATGGTTGGGCATGCATTACATTCGAAGGAATTTGGGAAGGATTGCCCCATGTTGGTCCTGTGCGGATAGGCATAGTGCTTTGTCCAAGGTTCCATTGATTATGAAAAGAATTACCCCAGATCGACATTCCTTAATAGGGAACTAATCCCTGCTAAGAATTTCAAGGCCCTGATGCGGAAGAAGTTCCTGGGTGTGCCCCCTGTGCAGGAATAGTACCCTGCATAGGAATAGATTGTCCGAAATCAGGGTTGCCCCCAGTTGGGAAAGTAGCTGACAAAAAGGCGTTGTTACCAAATGCATCGAACAAAGAAAACGATGTCGAACCTACTGGCATATTATGAAAAGGTGGTCCTTGACTCCCTGCTCCAAATATACTATGGTGTGTAGGCGACCCGGCGGAAGGGTGGTGAGTGCCATCGAGCAAAGGGGACGAAGGAGGGATATGACCTCCTCCGTAAGGAAAAGTGTTAAAGGGAGCGAAAATTCCCCCCATGTGGCCTTGCAGAGGAGTGTTAGAGCTCCCTTCCCCCAGACCTGAATTCTGTGAAGTGGAGTAGGAAAGTACAGGACTTGTACCTGAATTAGGCATCCCGTATGAGAACGGAGGGCCTGTCGCACTTGGTGTGAAAGGGGTTGTGTCCGTTTCTAGAGACGGGATCAGACCACTGTGTTATGTAGAGGCAGTCGAGACCATGGTGGCTCGGACCGGTGATGGTGGGTTAGGAGGTGGAAACTCTCCTGTGGTGACAACCGTAGTGGGAATTGAAGAATTCCCAGAAGGAGTAACAACATTTAATTCCATCGCTGTGAGTGACATTGTATACCCCCGTAGTCACCTGTGTATGTCCCTAAAGAAGATAGGAAACTAGGTTGCCAGCGCGTGAACAACCACCAGGCAGGTACAATCGAAAGTCTGGTAGACCACAATGAGCAGGGTATCGAGCCTGAAACCTGTCAAGGGTATCGAGAGCAAGTGGTTCGGAAGACAACTGAGGACCTTGAATGGATTCGAGACCCATGAAGCTCCGTGGCAAATGCAATCGACAGAATCCCAAGACAAGCCCTCTATATGTGTTCTCCACTACGATTGATCCAACTTTGGAGGGGTTATCTCCACTACCTTTCCGCATGCGACCTCATGTTTATCCCCTGTGTTAGAGGGGGGTCCCAGATAAATTTCACGATACTGGACTTGGACACTCCCTTACTCAGACTCCAATGTTTGATTTTAATGGCCTTGAAGAGTTTCCTCTCCAACCTAATCCAAGGCCCTAATCCTGAACTAGTTGGTTAACCCTACAAACATAAAAGACTAATGAATTTTAGATTTAGCATTAATTTTATGGCTTGTCTTATGTCAAAGGGTATGATAGTGAAACTAGTGATGTTTGAAAGACGAAAGTAAAACTAAACAAAAATCTAGAAACAAAAACCTTCACTTAATGCAAATTTTCAACAACTTTTCAATTTTTATTTATTTATTTTTTTTAAATTTTTTTCTAAGATCTTTTAAACAGCACACTCAAAGCAGGATTTCACTCGACTACAAGCTACTTACGATCTCAACCAACACTTTTAAACCAAACAAAGAAATGAAAGATTTTATTTTATTTTATTTGAATGCTCAAAAAGCACAAAGGACAAATATCAACAAGTCAAAAACCAAGAAAAACTTCTGGCCTAATCACAGATCGCAAAGAATCACTTCAAGAAATCACACAATAGCAACTTAAAAAAGGACTCTCACACTTGTCTAAAAACCCTAAAGAAATTTTTTGATGAAAACTTTTAAATGAAAAAAGAAAGCAATGGCTGAGATCAACCCTAAGCTACTGACTGCTAGGACAGAGATTCAAAAACCTGAGAGGTATAACTCTTGTCGAGGGAAAGGATGACGACCTCACCCTTAACAAAAACTATCCTGCACAAGCACACTACTGACAATTCAACAACAAGCGTGTGCACACGAGCTGTGTAGAGCCAAAGGGCATGTACACACATGATGGACTTATACAGGCCGCGTGTATCTCTAAAACTCTGAAACAAATAAAAAACAGACAATCCAAACCAGGAAGAGACCACTGATATTGAGAACCAGGATCTCTTGAAGGCTTAGACACTCTCTTTAACAGAAAAAAGAAAACAATGTAAGGAAAAAATTTGTAAAACAAACCAATCTGAGATGAACCCTAAGCTATAGACTGCAAACATCCAAGACTAGAAAGAGTTCCAAAAAACCCCCGGGAATGACTGATTCTGACAGGGAAGAGGATGACTGCCTCAAAATTTTTCTGGAATCATACACGCTACTGTTACTTCTTCAACTAGCATTTACACGCGGGTTGTAAGAAAGTAGGGCACGGGTACATGCGTGACGACCTTATGCAGGACGCATGTACCTCTGTGGGTATTGAAAAAACATAGTCAAGCAAAGAAACAAAGATAACTAGTATGGAAGATTAGAACCTCTGCTAGCTCAGACTTTGCAGAAACTTCAAAAAATAGGAAAGAAAACCAGTCTTTTAAAAATACCCAAAAATATTCCCAGGAACCCTAGAGACTTCCCCAGTATGGTTGCCAATTCTGTTGTGGTGGGAAATCCCCCTATGGACTAGCATTTAGGGTTATATTATGCATGAAGATAAGAACGAAAGAATCCTACTTTCTACCTTCGTCCCAGACCTAATCCCCATTTCTTTTAAGAAAATACATGGTTAAATGAACATACCTTGTTCCGGACGTTCGATGTCGATCCTTCTTCCCGCTTGATCACTTGTTGGCAGCTATCCTCTCAAGACTATCCTGCATACAAAAAAAGAAACAAACTCTACATGCATTTGTTCTACCAATTAATGGGTTAGAGATTCAAACATATATTCGCTAAACTATGAAGAACTCATATAGTGGGACGGGAAAAGCATTTCTTTATTATTAACTTTAATGAATCAACTTACAATGTCGAGACCGGCCACTGCTCTATGAAACTAATCCTGGGCTCCTCTTCAAATGTCCTCCAACTTCTTTGCTTTGTATCTCTCTTTGCACAAGGATGGCTAAAGGGTTGGGACAATGGGAATGTGCAACTGGGTAGAGTTTATTTACTCTTATTCTCCTCTTCCAAATAGGACCCCTAACCCTTCTTTTATAGGCTAGAAGAAGCTAGGTATTTGGGTGAACCCTCGGCCATGCATGGCCGGAAGGTTCAATTAACTCACCCAAAGCTGTGTGTTCTATTGGCAAATTTCCTTTTTTCATGCTTTTGTAGGTCCACGCGGGCTGTAGTGGGCCAGTTAGTGTGGACACTATAGATCCACGCGGGCTGTAGTGGGTCAGCTAGCATGAAATTTTAAAAATGGAGTTTTTTAGAAGAGTTGTTTAGTAGTGGCTTGGCAAAGAAGGGCTATGAGATGGCTTGATGCCAAGTAAGCATGTATGGTGAAAATTAGGGTTATAACAGATGCCCCCTAATGTGTGAGGTCAGAAGAGCATTTGATGATCGAAATACATTACCAATCTTTACTGATGTGCCGAACAAGTGAGCCCAGGGACCAGAAATCGAGAGGCACCGTCTGCAAAAATAACAATTGTCTCACCGAGGTGGGCATACCCATGCTCGAGATAAATTAAACACATGGATACCAATCAAATACACTATAGATCCATGTCATACAACTATATAAAGTGTAGCCGCGAACAATACACAATGGAGCTACATCTTGAAATAAAAAAGATATACATGTAGAGTATCCATCTTCGTAGAAGCTGATAAGGCATGATGGCTGGAGATGAGGTCTTCAAAGCTTGAGCAACAGCTTCAAAATCTTCAAAACTCGGGTAGGAGTGTAATATGAGTGTACGACTTCACTACCCAGAGGTCTTCGACAGCTCATCGGTCATGGACTAGAGAATCTTGATGATCAGACTGAAGGCTTCATTGATTTCGGCTAAAGACTTGATTGGACGTTCAGGATGGTCGGGTATGAGGGCAAGAGACAAACTACAGAGGAGCTGACTCAGGCTTGGTAAAAACTTCCCTTGGACAACAGCACGACAAATGATGAGACTTAGGCAACATGGCATTAATCATAAGTTTACGAGGGAGGAGGCAACACAAACTTTGCATATGTTTGGAAGAATAACCAAACAGAGGAGGACACAACTCTATGTAGTGAGAAAAGCTTCCTAAGTTCGTATTAAATCCCATAGTTTGACGAACAAATGGACAGATGTGCTTTATCCAAGGGCGACTCATTATGCTGCCAATAAAGAAAATACTTTTCCCTTCCTCTTTTTGGGGTATATTTGATTTTTTTGTCTTTTTCAATAATTTTGGAAAAATAATAAAAGAATGTTACATTACAAAGGAGAATCGAGTGTTTCAAACATACTAGTTCCAAGTGCACGGAACATAGGGATATTCAGGGCAAAGAGACATATGCAAGAAAAGGACACTCGGGAAAAATCCTCTAGGGGCCAAATGTGTCAAGAAGCAGAAGCAAAATGCTATAGGGCTTGCGTATAAGGCATGCTTCAGATGGTTCAGTTGATAACAACATGGAGCCGACATTAGGCCAAAGACGCGGGTATGCAAATGAGATTAACAAAACACACAATGGTGATTTCCTTCGATATAAGTTTAATGAGCCCAAAGAAGGTAAGATCGATGGTTTTTCATATTTAGAGAGTCTGAAAAAACGTAAAAGGAGACTCCATTGGGGTACCTTTTTCAAAGGTAGTCTAGTCGGTTCAAAAAAGGGGTAAACTAGCACCGACAAGACGTCTATTCAAAACCATTTTAACGAGTGTGATAAGGACAAGATCACTCGGCCATTTTTTCATTTTTAAGGAGTCTAAAAAAATCTTAACTATGGACTCCGCCATGAATGTTCTTCTGGACCAGTTTAACGAGTGTGAGAGAATAAGGTCACTTGACGATCTTTTCAATTTTAGGGAGTCTGAAAAGAGATTAACTATGGACTCAGTGGGGGTTTCTTTTTCATAAATTTAGTCCCTCAAGCCCGAAAAAGGGTTAAAATGATACCTGAGAGTACTCTTCTAGAGAACCGAAGTTCCATAGAGTATACCTTTGTTCGTACAGTTGACCGTCTGGACCGAAAAAGGGGTAAACAACCGTCGGACAGACGTGACTTCAAATTTCAGTTTAATGAGCGTGAAAGGCCAGAGGATGGCTCGACAATATTTTCATGTTTAAAGGGTCTAAAAAGGGCTTAAAAGAAGACCCGTAGAGGTTACTTTTCTCAGTTAATCTGGACAAGATCGAAAAGCATAAATGTAGTCTCACCGGATGTTGCTTTCAGATCTCAAAGCGAGATTGAAAAACAACAAAGTTAGCTCATGATTGACACTTTGTGGGTCGATCCTGGGTATCTCCTAGGGGGAGCAATATGCTCTGACGAAAACATTGTGTACGACCCCAGGGGTTCTGGAGAGATTTATAGGTACTGTTTCAGCAATACTTTCCATATTACCCTCGGCATAAAAGACACAAGTAGAAAAATGATTGATAGGACAAGACCTATCACTAGTCATAGTCAAAGTGAATTCCCCTGCTTCGATTCTACTTAACTCTAGGAGGAAGTATGATCTATGATGAAGATCATCCCAGGGTTTGTCCGGACTAGTCATTGCTTCAATTATTGCTTCGTCAGAGGGAAAGAATAAGTCTAACGAATCAGTGTTAGCGAGAGAACCTTGAGCCCAAATAGGCTCTAGAAGTGGATCAAACTCTTGTGCAGGAGTTGGATCTGGGTTGGCTGAAGTTTGTCGGACTAAAGAGTATGCTACTTCAGCTACGGACAAGGGAATGGACATGCCTAGATGCCCTGTCCCCTCCATCATGGCTGATGGGGAAGGAAGTATCCATAGATCAGTGAAGTAAGTCGTGCGAAATGATGAAACTTGAAAAATCTCAACCCTATGGTGACTGGATATAAACTTGATATCACCTTGAGGGGGTGAGTAATTGAAGGTAACCATCAAAGATGGGCACAAACCAACCCCTATGTTGACTACACCTGGTTGAGGATTATCAATCATCAGGACCGTGGATGCCCCCAATGAAGGGTCAGGTCTGGAGAAAGACAATTTATTGATGGTCACAATCTGGCCCTTGTGTGGAAACAACAATACCCAGAAAACTGTAGCAACCACAGCTTGCATGGCATAAGTCCAACTCCTCCCTAATAAGATGTTATAGTTGAGGGGTGCATCTACTACTTCTACCTCGACACACATGGTCTTCCCTCCTAAATGCACGGGGAAAGAGGGAATGATACCATGTGGTCGAAATGAACAACCGTCGAAAGCATTGAGGAGAGTAGGTGACAGAGACAAAACGGGCTGGCCAATGGCCTTCCAACATGCCAACAACATAATGCATGTCAAGGATCTCTCATCAACCACCGTGCGAAAGATATTTCGAGTAAAAGTTTTCATGGGATAAGCCACTACTATCTGAAACGTTATGTGGTAAGGTAGACAAGGTTTTAAGTTGGTTGTATCCAACATGATTGTACCCGACTTACAAGTCTTAGTAGATCCTAAAGCAGTTAACAAGGATTTCCTTTGGGAAGGGAAGCTTTGGAGGACATCCAAAGTGGACATCGCATAAGGGGTTTGTGATAAATCTTCCACCACAGAATAGTTCTGGGCGGCCCTTGTGTTTGGGTTGTGAGAAGCTTTTTTGAATGCACCTTTTGGGATGCATGTCATTATTTCGCCCAATGTCTTCTCAATCTGTAGAGGAAGAGATGGGAGTTCAGCTTATTTGCCCTTCTCAGAAGTGCTTGTTTTACTATAGTCATGCGCTCTAGTCGATATAAAAGCATCACCCTTCACCATATATACATTCGTGGATGCGAGGTTATTTGAAGACGGAGAGGGTCCTTGGCTGCCCCCTTCCATGCTTGCAGAGGCTTGGGTTAGATTTTTCCCATGTTGAAATGGATTGGTTAACACATAAGGCTGTTGCTGCGTCACAAAATTTTGGGCTTTTGCAAGCTGAGGACATAGATGGGTTGGGTGGTCTTCCACGCACAAGTTGCATGGATACCTCGCCTTCCGTTTCTCAGTGTTTTCCCTACCAGCATTATCGGTAAGTTTTTTATCCCCCTTACCCTTCTTTCGTTGTTTTTTCTTTCCTTCAGGCTGCTGGGTGGCCTTTGGATTAGCCGATTGCACTGTGTGTACATCCAACGTTTTGGTAGGGGGACCAACCAAAGAATTAGTTTGAATAGCCGCTGTGTGTTGTATAGACAACTGCTGCAACTGCTTCGTCAATTGTTCAACGAGCTTTGTTTGTGCTGAACCAACAATAGCATCGACATGTGGTCCAACTCTCTGTCTGGTTTTATCAAGTATTAAGCGTGGTGCATTTGGCAAGATCTCATATAATAAACCAGACTGAGAATAGATTATCTCAAGTTGTTGAGCTCTCATGATGGCGACTTCTTCGGAAAATACTCCCGACGTCGCGACATATTTGGACAACTGTGGGACCAAAGACTTAAGGAACCACTCAATAAGGAATGCTGGTGGGACTGGTACCTTAATTAAACTCTTTCGGCGTCTCCATTCTCGGATGTGATCAGATATATGGTCCACTTTTGTTTGTGAGAAATTGGCCAGCAACTCGGTGCCAACCTCGTATCTTACAGGTAACTAGAAATGGTTTAGGAAAGCCATCGCCAGTTCACCGAAGGAAGAGTATCTTGAGTGATCGAGCTCAATGTACTATTTCGCGACACTCCCAATGAGAGTACATTGAAACAATCACACCTGTATGGATTCGTATTCAACGAGTTAGATGAGCATCAAAGATGGAAGGTAGTCACATGATCTCCTAGATCTTCGTTAAGCTTGGCGTCGAACTTTGGGATGTTCGAAGGCAACTTCATCTGCATAGGAGGCCAACACGGATCGTGAAAGATAGGGTCATTCAACAACCTTGTCAAGAATGGCAAATGCAAAGTTGCCAGGAAGGGTAGTTTGGGTTGTTGGTGATAACCTGGGAAAAAGGGGCTTGGAGTTTGACTGGCACCAGGTTGCCAGGAAAAGTTCGGCTGCTGGCCCAGATTCTGGTAAAAACCATGGCCATGGCTAGCGTATGGATTTTGCGTGTGAGGAGACAACATCAACTGATTTCCAAAATAGGACATAGATGGTTGGGCATGCATTACATTCGAAGGACTTTGGGAAGGATTGCCACATGTCGGTCCCGTGGGGATAGGCATAGTGCTTTGTCTGGGGTTCCATTGATTGTGAAAATAATTACCCCAGATCGACATTCTTGATGAGGGAACTAATCCCTAGCAAGAATTCCAAGGCCCTGATGCGGAAGAAGTTCTTGGGTGTGCCCCCTATGCAGGAATAGTACCCTGCATAGGAATAGATTGTCTGAAACTGGGGCTTCCCCCAGTTGGGAATGTCGCTGACGAAAAGGTGTTGTTACCAAATGCATCGAACAAAGAAAATGGTGTCGAACCTACCGACATATTATGTGAAGGTGGTCCTTGACTCCCTGCTCCAAATATACTATGGTGTGCAGGCGGCCTGACGAAAGGCTGGTGAGTGCCACCGAGCGAAGGGGATGAAGGAGGGATATGACCTCCTCCATAAGGGAAAGTGTTAAAGGGAGTGGAAATGTTCCCCATGTGGCCTTGAAGAGGAGCGTTAGAGCTCCCTGCCCCTAGACCTAAAGTCTGTGAAGTGGAGTAGGAAAGTACAAGACTTGTACCTGAACTAGGCATCCCGTATGAGAACGGAGGGCCTGTCGCACTTGGTGTGAAAGGGGTTGTGGCCACCGCCAGAGATGTGATCAGACCATTGTGCAATGTAGAGGCAGTCAAGACCATGGTGGATCAGACTGGTGACGGTGGGTTAGGAGGTGGAAACTCTCCTATGGTGACAACCATAGTGGGAATTGAAGAATTCCCAGAAGGAGTAACAAAATTTGTTTCCATTGCTGCGTGTGACACTGTCTGGCACTCGTAAGGATGAATCGGTACGATGGTGGGTTCCGTAAGATCAGTGGTGGAGGTTTCAACTAGACCAGAAGATTTCACTCCAATGTCTAAAATGGTTGATTCCTTCGGATGCTGGTCGGCCACAATTTCTTGTGACCCGATCACTTCAAAAGACCCTTGTTGGTCTAGTTTTCGCCTTAGTGGTGGCGGGGGTGGCTCCAGTGTAATCAACGGCAGGCCAAGAAGCCTTCATGACCGATGGAGCTCGTGATCCTCCACTGTGTGAGAAGATCAAAGAAACTCTAGGGAGTTCTATTCGTTCAAAAACAACACACACTAAAAAAGTACCGATAAGATAAGACAACCAAACACTAAATTAATTGGAAGAACAGTTACAACAACCAACACTAGAGAAACTTATTGGTGCAAGTGGAACTCAAAAATGGAAGCACCCTTTGGGTATACTCTTCAAATCATGGCCCGATGTCTTTCTTAGGTACCGTGGTATACCCTCGCAGTCACCTGTGTATGTCCCTAAAAAAGATAGGCAACTAGGTTGCCAGCGCGTGAACAGTCACCAAGCGGGTACAATCAAAAGTTTGGTAGACCACAATGAGTAGGGTATCCAGCCCGAAACCTATCAAGGGTATCGAGAGAAAGTGGTCCGGAAGAAAACTGAGAACCCCGAACAGATTCGAGACCCACAAAGCTCCATGGCAAATGCAATCGACGAAATCCCAAGACAAGCCCTCTATATGTGTTCTCCACTACGATTGATCCAGCTTTGGAGGGGTTATCTCCGCTACCTTTCCGCACACGACCTCGTGTTTATCCCCTATGTTAGAGGGGGGTCCCGGATAAATTTCACGATACTAGACTTGGACACTCCCTAACTCATACTCCAATGTTTGATTTTAATGGCCTTGAAGAGTTTCCTCTCCAACCTAATCCAAGGGACTAATCCTGAACTAGTTGGTTAACACTACAAACATAAAATTCTAATGAATTTTAGATTTAGCGTTAATTTTATGGCTTGTCTTATGTCAAAGGGTATGAAATTGAAACTAGTGATGTTTTAAAGATGAAAGTAAAACTTAATAGAAAGATGGAAACAAAAACCTTCCCTTAATGCAAATTTTCAACAACTTTTCAATTTTTATTTTTATTTTTTATTTTAAAATTTTAAAATTTTTCTAAGATCTTTTGAACAACACACTAAAAGTAGGATTTCACTCGACTACGAGCTACTTACGATCTAAGTAAACTATCAAGAACTTATGAAAGCAAAGACTTTTCCCTGGTTACTAATGCAAAACAACACTTTTCAACCAAACAAAGAAAGGAAAGATTTTTTTTTATTTATTTGAATGCTCAAAAAGCACAAAGGAAAAATACCAACAAGTCAAAAACCAAGAAAAACTTCTGGCCTAATCGCATATCGCAAAGAATCCCTTCAATAAATCACACACTAGCAACATAAAAAAGGACTCTCACACTTGTTTAAAAACACTAAAGAAAATTTTTGTTGAAAAATTTTAAATGAAAAAAGAAAGCTATGGCTGAGATCAAACCTGAGCTACTGACTGCCAGGACATAGATTCAAAAACCCTAGAGGTATAACTCTTGTTAAGGGAAAGGATGATTGCCTCACCCTCAACAAAAACTATCCTACACAAGCACACTACTGACAATTCAACAACAAGCGTGTGCACACGAGATGTGTAGAGCTAGAGGGCGTGTACACGCATGATGGCCTTATACAGGCTGTGTGTATCTCTAAAACTCTGAAACAAATAAAAAAAAAACAATCCAAACCAGGAAGAGACCACTGATAATGAGAACCAGGATCTCTTGAAGGCTTAAACACTCTCTTTAATAGAAAAAAGAAAACAATGTAAGGAAATAATTCGTAAAACAAACCAATCTGAGATGAACCCTAAGCTATAGACTGCAAACAACCAAGACTAGAAAGAGTTCCAGAAATCCCCTGAGAATGACTGATTCTGACAGGGAAGAGGATGATTGCCTCAAAAATTTTCTGGAATCATACACGCTACTGTTACTTCTTTAGCTAGCGTTTACATGCAGGCTGTAAGAAAGTAGGGCATGGGTACACACGTGCAGACCTTATGTAGGCCGCATGTACCTCTGTGGGTCTCGAAAAAACATAGTCAAGCAAAGAAACAAAAGTAGCTGGTATGGAAGACCATAACCTTTGTTAGCTTAGACTTTGCAGAAACTTCAAAAAACAGGAAAGAAAACCAGTCTTTTAAAAATACCCAAAAATATTCCTAGGAACCCTAGAGACTTCCCCAGTATGGTCACCAATTCAGTTGTGGTGGGAAATCCCCCTACGGACTAACATTTAGGGTTATATGATGCATGCAGATAAGACCGAAAGAATTCTACTTTCTACCTTCGTCCTAGACCTAATCCCCATTTCTTTTAAGCAATTACATGGTTAAACGAACATACCTTGTTCCTGACGTTCGATGTCGATCCTTCTTCACGCTTGATCACTTGTTGGCAGCTATCCTCTCAAGACTATCCTGCGTACAAAACAAGCAAAAAACTCCACATGCATTTGTTCTACAGATTAATGTGTTAGAGATTCAAACATATATTCGCTAAACTATGAAGAACTGATATAGTGGGACGGGAAAAACATTTATTTATTATTAACTTTAATGAATCAACTTACAATGTCGAGACCATCCACTGCTCCGCGAACCTGATCTTGGGATCCTCTTCAAATGTCCTCCAACTTTTTTGCTTTGTATCTCTCTTTGCACAAGGATGGCTAAAGGGTTGGGACAATGGGAATGTGCAATTGGGTAGAGTTTCTTTACTCTTATTCTCCTCTTCCAAATAGGACCCCTAACCCTTCTTTTATAAGCTAGAATAAGCTAGGTATTTGGTCGAACCCTCAGCCATGCATGGCCGAAAGGTTAAGTTAACTCACCCAAAGCTGTGTTTTCCTTCAGAAACTTTCCTTTTTTCGTGCTTCTGTAGGTCCACACGGGCTGTAGTGGGCCAACTAGCGTGGACACTGTAGATCCACGTGGGCTGTAGTGGGTCAGCTAGTGTGGACTTTTAAAAATGGAGTTTTTTAGAAGAGTTGTTCAGTAGTGGCTTGGCAAAGAAGGGCTATGAGATGGCCTGATGCCAGGTAAGCATGTATGGTGCAAATTAGGGTTATAACAGATGCCCCCTAATGTGTGAGGTCAGAAGAGCATCTGATGGCCGAAATACATTACCAATATTTACTGATGTGCCGAACAAGTGAGCCTAGGGACCAGAAATCGAGAGCCGCCGTCTGCAAAAATAACAATTGTCTCACCGAGGCGGGCATATGCATGCTCGGGATAAAATAAATGCATGGCTACCAATAAAATACACTGTAGATCCATGTCATACAACTATATAAAGTGTCGCCGCGAACAATACACAGTGGAGCTACATCTTGAAATCAAAAAGATATACATGTAGAGTATCCATCTTCGTAGAAGATGATAAGGCCTGATGGATGGAGATGAGGTCTTCAGAGCTCGAGCAACAACTTCAAAATCTTCAAAACTTGGGTAGGAGTGTAATATGAGTGTATGAATTCACTACCCAGAGGTCTTCGAAAGCTCGTCGATCATGGACTAGAGAATCTTGATGATCAGACTGAAGGCTTCATTGATTTCGAATAAAGACTTGATTGGACATTCAGGATGGCTGGGTATGAGGGCAGGAGACAAACTGCAAAGGGTCCGACTCAGGCTTGGTAAAAACTTCCCTTGGACAACAACACGGAAAATGATGAGACTTAGGCAGGACGACATTAATCATCAGTTTACGAGGGAGGAGGCAACACAAACTCTCCATATGTGGGGGTTCCTTTTTCGTAAATTTAGTCCCTCAGGCCCAAAAAAGGGTTAAAATGATACCTGAGAGTACTCATCTAGAGAACCGAAGTTCCATAGAGTATACCTTTGTTTGTACAGTTGACCGTCCGGACTGAAAAAGGGGTAAACTACCACCGGACAGACATGACTTTAAATTTCAGTTTAACGAGCATGAAAGACCAGAGGATCGCTTGACAATCTTTTCATGTTTAGAGGGTCTCAAAAGGGATTAAAAGAAGACCCGTAGAGGTTACTTTTCTCAGTTAATCTGGACGAGATCGAAAATCATAAATTCAATCTCACTAGATGTTTCTTTCGAATCTCAAAGCGAGCTTGAAAAACAAAAAAGTTAGCTCATGATCGACACTTTGTGGGTCGATGATGGGTATCTCGTCAGGGGAGCAGTATTCTCTGACGAAAACATTGTCTACGACGCCTGGGTTTCTGGAGAGATTTATAGGTACCGTTTCAATGATACTTTCCATATTACCCTTGGCATAAACAACATGAGTAGCCAAAGGATTGATAGGAAAAGACCTATCTCTAGTCATAGTCAAAGTGAATTCCCCTGCCTTCGATTCTGCTTAACTCTAGAAGGAAGTATGATCTATGATGAAGATCATCCCAGGGTTTGTCCATAGTAGTCATTGCTTCAATTACTGCTTCGTCAGAGGGAAAGACTAAGTCTAACGAATCAGTGTTAGCAAGAGAACCTTGAGCCCAAATAGGCTCTAGAAGCGGATCAAACTCTTATGCAGGAGTTGGATTTGGGTTGGCTGAAGCTTGCTGGACTAAAGAGTACGCTCCTTTAGGTACAGACAAGGGCATGGACATGCCCAGATGCCCTGTCCCCTCCATCGTGGCCGATGGGGAAGGAAATATCCACGGATCGGTGAAGTAAGTCGTGCGAAACGACGGAACTTGAAAAATCTCAACCCTATGGTGACTGGATATAAACTTGATATTGCCTTGAGAGGGTGGGTAATAGAAGGTACCCATCAAATATGGGCACAAACCAACCCCTAAGTTGACTACACCTGGTTGAGGATTATCAATCATCGGGACCATGGATGCCCCCAATGAAGGGTCAGGTCTAGAGAAAGACAATTGATCGATGGTCACAATCCGACCCTCGTGTGGAAACAACAAGACCCGAAAAACTGTAGCAACCACAACTTGCATGGAATAAGTCCAACTCCTCCCTAGAAAGAGGTTATAGTTGAGGGGTGTGTCGACTAATTCTAACTCGACACACACGGTCATCCTTCCTAACTGCACAGGGAAAGAGGGAATGATACCATGTGGTCGGAATGAACGACCGTCAAAAGTAGTGACAAGAGTAGGTGACGGAGACAAAACGGGCTGGCCAATGGCCTTCTAATATGCGGACGACATAATGCATGCAAGACGATCTCATCAACCACCGTGTGGAAGATATTTCAAGTAAAAGTTTTAGTGGGATAAGCCACTACTATCTGAAATGCTACGGGGTAAGGAAGACGAGGTTTTAAGTCGATTGTATCCAACATGATTGTACCCGGCTTACAAGTCTTGGTAGATCCTAAAGTGGTTAACAAGGCTTTCCTTTGGGAAGAGCAGCTTTGGAGGACCTCCAAAGCAGACATCGCACAAGGGGTTTGTGATAAATCTTCCACCATAGAATAGTTCTGGGAGGCCCTTGCCTTTGGGTTGTGAGAATTTTTTTTGAACGTGCCTTTTGGGATGCATGTCATTGTTTAGCCCAACGTCTTCTCAATATGTAGAGGAAGAGATGGGAGTTCGACTTCTTTCCCCTTCTCAGAAGTGCTTGGTTTACTATAGTCATGCACTCTAGTCTATATAAAAGCATAACCCTTGACCATATATACATTCATGGATGTGGGGTTGTTTGAAGACGAAGAGGGTCCTTGGCTGCCCCCTTCCGTACTTGTAGAGGCTTGGGTTAGATTTTGCCCATGTTGAAATGGATTGGTTAACACAACAGGTTGTTGTTGCGTCACAAAATTTTGGGCTTCTGCAAGCTGAGGACATAGATGGGTCGGGTGGTCTTCCATGCACAAGTTGCATGGATACCTCACCTTCTGTTTCTCAGTGTTGTCCTTACCAGCATTATTGGTAGGTTTTTTATCCCCCTTACCCTTCTTTCGTTGTTTTTTCTTACCTTTAGGCTACTGGGTGGCCTTTGTATTAGCTGATTTCACTGTGTGTACATCCGATGTTTTGGTAGGGGGACCAACCAAAGCAGTAGTTTGACTGGCTGCTGTGTGTTGTATAGACAACTGTTGCAACTGCTTCGTCAATTATTCAACATGTTTTGTTTCTGCTGAACCAACAATACCATCGGCATGTGGTCCAGCTCTCTGTCTAGTTTTATCAAGTATTGAGTGTGGTTCATCTGGCAAGATCTCGTAGAATAAACCAGACTGAGAATAGATTAGCTCAAGTTGTTAAGCTCTCATGATGGTGACTTCTTCAGAAAATACTCCCAACGTCGTGATGTGTTTGGACAACTGTGGGACCAAAGACTTAAGGAACCACTCAAGCAGGAATGCTGGTGGGACTGGTACCTTAATTAAACTCTTTTGGCGTCTCCATTCTCAGATGTGATCAGAGATATGGTCCACTTTTGTTTGTGAGAAATTGGCCAGCAACTCGGTGCCAACGTCGTATCTCACAGGTAACTGGAAATGGTTTAGGAAAGCCATCGCTAGTTCATCGAAGGAAGAATATCTTAAGAGATTGAGCTCAATGTACCATTTCATGGCACTCCCAATGAGAGTACATTGAAACAATCACAACTATATGGAGTTGTCCTTCAACGAGTTAGATGAGCATAAAAGATGGAAGGTAGTCACATGATCTCCTGGATCTTTGCTAGGCTTGGCTTTGAACTTTGGGATGTCTGAAGGAAACTTCGTCGACATAGGAGGCCAATGTGGATCGTGACAGATAGGGTCATTCAACAACCTTGTCAAGTCTGGCAAATGCAAAGTTTCCAGGAAGGGTAGTTTGGGTTGTTGGTGATAACCTGGGAAAAAGGGGCCTGGAGTTTGACTGGCACCAAGTTTCCAAGAAAAGTTCGACTGCTAGCCCTGATTCTCGTAAAAACCATGGACATGTCCAACGTATGGATTTTGCGTGTGAGGAGACGTCATCGACTAATTTCTAAAATAGGACATAGATGGTTGGGCATGCATTACATTCGAAGGACTTTTGGAAGAATTGCCCCATGTCGGTCCCGTGGGGATAGGCATAGTGCTTTGTCCGGGGTTCCATTGATTGTGAAAAGAATTACCCTAGATCGGCATTCCTGACAAGGGAACTGATCCCTACCAAGAATTCCAAGGCCTTGATGTAGAAGAAGTTCTTTGGTGTTCCCTCTGTGAAGGAATAGTACCCTGCATAGGAACAGATTGTCTGAAACTGGGGTTGCCCCTAGTTGGGAAAGTAGCTGACCAAAAGGCATTGTTACCAAATGCACCGAACAAAGAAAATGATGACGAACCTACTGGCATATTATGCGAAGGTGGTCCTTGAAACCCTGCTCCAAATATACTATGGTGTGCAGGCAGCTCGACGAAAGGCTGGTGAGTGCCACCAAGTGAAGGGGACGAAGGAGGGATATGACCTCCTCCATAAGGGAAAGCATTAAAGGGAGAGGAAATGACCCCCATGTGGCCTTGCAGAGGAGCATAGAGCTCCCTGCCCCCATACCTATAGTCTGTGAAGTGGAGTAGGAAAGTATAAGACTTGTACCAGAACTAGGCATCCAGTATGAGAACAGAGGGCCTTTCACACTTGGTGTGAAAGGGGTTGTGGCCACCGCCAAAGACAGGATCAGACCACTGTGTGATGTAGAGGCGATCGAGACCATGGTGGCTCGGACTGGTGACGGTGGGTTAGGAGGTGGAAACTCTCTTGTGATGACAACCGTAGTGGGAATTGAAGAATTCATAGAAGGAGTAACAACATTTGTTTCCATTGCTACATGTGACACTATCTGACACTCGTAAGGATGAACTGGTACGATGGTGGGTGCCATAAGATCAATGGTGGAGGTTTCAACTAGACCAGAATCTTTCGCTCCAATGTCTAAAATGGTAGATTCCTCTGGATGTTGGTCAGGCACAATTTCTTGTGACCCGGTCACTTCAAAACACCCTTGTTGGTCTAGTTTTCGCCTTAGTGGTGGCGAGGGTGGCTCCAGTGTAACTGGAGGCAGGCCAAGAAGCCTTCATGACCGGTGGAGCTCGTGATCCTCCACTGTGTGAGAAGATCAAAGACACTCTAGGGCGTTCTAGTCGTTCAAAAACAACACACACTAAAAAATTCCCTATAAGATAAGACAGGCAAACACTAAATTAATTGGAAGAACAGTTACAACAACCAACATTAGAGAAACCTACTGGAGCAAGTGAAACTCGAAAACGGAATCACCCTCTGGGTATACTCTACAAAGCGTGTCCCGATGTCTATCCTAGGTCCAAGACAATCCCTCTATATGTGTTCTCAACTATGATAGGTCCAGCTTTGGAGGGGTTATCTCCACTACCTTTCTGCACGTGACCTCATGTTTATCCCTTGTGTTAGAGGGGGGTCTCGGATAACTTTCATGATACTGGACTTGGACACTCCCTAACTCAAACTCCAATGTTTGATTTTAATGGCCTTGAAGAGTTTCCTCTCCAACCTAATCCAAGGCCCTAATCCTGAACTAGTTGGTTAACCCTACAAACATTAAAGTCTAATGAATTTTAGATTTAGTGTTAATTTTATGGCTTGTCTTATGTCAAAGGGTATGAAAGTGAAACTAGTGATGTTTGAAAGGCGAAAGTAAAACTAAATAGAAAACTGGAAACAAAAACCTTCACTTAATGCAAATTTTCAACAACTTTTCAAATTTTATTTATTTATTTATTTTTTTTAAAATTTTTAAACATTTTCTAAGATCTTTTTAACAGCACACTCAAAGCAGGATTTCACTCGACTACGAGCTACTTACAATATAAGTAAACTATCAAGAACTTATGAAAGAAAAGACTTTTCCCTGGTTACTAATGCAAAACAACACTTTTCAACCAAACAAAGAAATGAAAGATTTTTATTTATTTATTTGAATGCTCCAAAACAAAAAAGGAAAAATATCAACAAGTCAAAAACCAAGAAAAACTTCTGGCCTAATCGCAGATCGCAAAGAATTACTTCAAGAAATCACACACTAGCAACTTAAAAAAGGACTCTCACACTTGCCTAAAAACCCTAAAGAAAATTTTTGATGAAAACTTTTAAATGAAAAAAGAAAGCTATGGCCGAGATCAACCTTAAGCTACTGACTGCTAGGACAGAGATCCAAAAACCTGAGAGGTATAACTCTTGTATCCTGAGAGGTATAATGCATATAGAAAGAGTATCCATCTTCGTAGAAGCTGATAAGGCCTGGTGACTGGAGATGAGGTTTCAACTAAACCAGAAGCTTTAGCTCCAAGTTCTAAAACGTTCGATTCTTCCGGATGTTGGTCGGGCACAATTTCTTATGACCCGGTCGCTTCAAAATACCCTTGTTGGTCTAGTTTTCGCCTTAGTGGTGGCGGGGGTGGCTCCAGTGTAACCGATGATAGGCCAAGAAGCCTTCGTGACCGATGGAGCTCATGATCCTCCACTATGTGAGAAGATCAAAGACACTCTAGGGTGTTCTAGTAGTTCAAAAACAACACACACTAAAAAAGTCCCTATAAGATAAGACATGCAAACACTAAATTAATTGGAAGAACAATTACAAAAATCAACACTAGAGAAACTTACATGTGCAAGTGCAACTCAAAAACGGAGGCACCCTCTGGGTATACTCTACAAAGTGTGGCTCTATGTCTATCCTAGGTACCGCGGTATACCCCCGCAGTCACCTGTGTATGTCCCTAAAAAGGATAGGCAACTAGATTGCCAGCGCGCGAACAATCACCAGGCGGGTACAGTCGAAAGTTGGGTAGACCACAATGAGCAGGATATTGATCCTGAAACCTATTAAGGGTATCAAGAGAAAGTGGTCCAGAATATATCTAAGGACCTTGAAAGGATTTGAGACCCACGAAGCTTCGTGGAAAATGCAATTGATGGAATCCCAAGACAAGCCCTCTATATGTGTTCTCCACTACGATTGGTCCAGCTTTAGAGGGGTTATCTCCGCTACCTTTCCGCATGCGACTTCGTGTTTATCCCCTGTGTTAGAGGGGGGTCCTGGATAACTTTCACGATACTGGACTTGGACACTCCCTAACTCAGACTCCAATGTTTGATTTTAATGGCCTTGAAGAGTTTCCTCTCCAACCTAATCCAAGGCCCTAATCCAGAACTAGTTGGTTAACCCTACAAACATAAAAGTCTAATGAATTTTAGATTTAGCGTTAATTTTATGGCTTGTCTTATGTCAAAGGGTATGAAAGTGAAAGTAGTGATGTTTGAAAGACGAAAGTAAAACTGAACAGAAAGATGGAAACAAAAACCTTCACTTAATGCAAATTTTTAACAACTTTTCATTTTTTTTTTTTTTTTTTAAATTTTCTAAGATCTTTTGAACAAAACACTCAAAGAAAGATTTCAATCGACTATGAGCTACTTACAATATAAGTAAACTATCAAGAACTTATGAAAGTAAATACTTTTCCCTGGTTACTAATGCAAAACAACACTTTTCAACCAAACAAAGAAATGATTTATTTTTTATTTGAATGCTCAAAAAACACAAAGGAAAAATAGAAAAAGTCAAAAACCAAGAAAAACTTCTGGCCTAATCCCAGATCGCAAAGAATCACTTCAATAAATCATACACTAGCAACTTAAGAAAGGACTCTCACACTTGTCTAAAAACCCTAAAGAAAATTTTTGTTGAAAAATTTTAAATCAAAAAAGAAAGCTATGGCTGAGATCAACCCTAAGCTACTGACTGCTAGGACAAAGATTCAAAAACTTGGGAGGTATAAATCTTGTCAAGGGAAAGGATGACTGCCTCACCCTCAATAAAAACTATCCTTCACAAGCACACTACTGACAATTCAACAGCAAGCGTGTGCACATGAGCTGTGTAGAGATAGAGGGCATGTATACGCGTACTAGCCTTATATAGGCTGCGTGTATCTCTAAAACTCTGAAACAAATAAAAAACAAACAATCCAAACTAGAAAGAGACCACTGATATTAAGAACCAGGATCTCTTGAAGGCTTAAACACTCTCTTTAACAGAAAAAAGAAAACAATGTAAGGAAAAAATTCGTAAAACAATCCAATCTGAGATGAACCCTAAGCTATAGACTGCTAACAACCAAGACTAGAAAGAGTTCCAGAAAACCCTTGAGAATGACTGATTTTGACAGGGAAGAGGATGACTGCCTCAAAAATTTTCTGGAATCATACACACTACTATTACTTCTTCAGCTAGCATTTACACGCGGGCTGTAAGAAAGTAGGCTGCGGGTACACGTGTGCAGACCTTATGCAGGCCGCGTGTACCTCTATGGGTATCGAAAAAACACAGTAAAGCAAAGAAATAGAGATAGCTGGTATGGAAGGCCAGAACCTCTGTTAGCTTAGACTTTGCATAAACTTCAAAAAACAGGAAAGAAAACCAGTCTTTTAAAAATACCCAAAAATATTCTGAGGAACCCTAGAGACTTCCCTAGTATGGTTGCCAATTCTGTTGTGGTGGGAAATCCCCCTACGGACTAGCATTTAGGGTTATATTATGCATGCAAATAAGACCGAAAGAATCCTACTTTCTACCTTCATCCCAGACCTAATCCCCATTTCTCTTAAGCAAATACATGGTTAAACGAACATACCTTGTTCCAGACATTCGATGTCGATCCTTCTTCACACTTGATCACTTGTTGGCAGCTATCCTCTCAAGACTATCCTACGTACAAAACAAGCAACAAACTCTACATGCATTTGTTCTACAGATTAATGGGTTAGAGATTCAAACATATATTTGCTAAACTATGAAGAACTCATATAGTGGGATGGGAAAATAATTTCTTTATTATTAACTTTAATGAATCAACTTACAATGTCGAGACCGGCCACTGCTTCGCGAACCTGTTCCTGGGATCCTCTCCAAATGTCCTCCAACTTCTTTGCTTTGTATCTCTCTTTGCATAAGGATGGCTAAAGGGTTGGGACAATGGAAATGTGCAATTGGGTAGAGTTTCTTTACTCTTATTCTCCTCTTCCAAATAGGACCCCTAACCCTTCTTTTATAGGCTAGAAGAAGCTAGGTATTTGGGTGAACCCTCGACCATGCATGGCCGGAAGGTTTAGTTAACTCACCCAAAGATGTGTGTTCCGTCGATAAATTTCCTTTTTTCATGCTTCTGTAGGTCCACGTGGGCTGTAGTGGGCCAGCTAGCGTGGACACTGTAGATCCACGCGGGCTGTAGTGGGTCAACTAGTGTGGACTTTTAAAAATGGAGTTTTTTAGAAGAGTTGTTCAGTAGTGGCTTAGCAAAGAAGGGTTATGAGATGGACTGATGCCAGGTAAACATGTATGGTGCAAATTAGGGATATAACAGATGCCCCCTAATGTGTGAGGTCAGAAGAGCATTTGATGGACAAAATACATTACCAATCTTTACTGATGTGCCGAACAAGTGAGTTCAGGGACCAAAAATTGGGAGGCGCCGTCTGCAAAAATAACAATTGTCTCACCGAGGCGGGCATACCCATGCTCGGGATAAAATAAACACATGGATACCAATCAAATACACTATAGATCCATGTCATACAACTATATAAAGTGTTGCTGTGAACAATACACAATGGAGCTACATCTCAAAATAAAAAAGATATACATGTAGAGTATCCATCTTCGTAGAAGCTGATAAGGCCTAATGGATGGAGATGAGGTCTTTAGAGCTTGAGCAACAACATCAAAATCTTCAAAACTCGATTAGGAGTGTAATATGAGTGTATGACTTCACTACCCAGAGGTCTTCGATAGCTCGTCGGTCATGGACTAGAGAATCTTGATGATCAGACTGAAGGCTTCATTGATTTCGAATAAAGACTTGATTGGACGTTCAGGATGGCCGGGTATGAGGGAAAGAGACAAATTGCAGAGGGGCCGACTTAGGCTTGGTAAAAAATTCCCTTGGACAACAACACGAAAAATGATGAGCCTTAGGTAGCATGGCATTAATCATAAGTTTACGAGGCAGGAGGCAACACAAAGTCTTCATATGTTTGGAAGAATAACCAAATGGAGGAGGACACAACTCTATGTAGCGAGAAAAGCTTCCTAGGGTCATATTAAATCCCATAGTTTGACGAACAAACGGATATATGTGCTTTATCCAAGGGCGACTCATTATGCTGCCAATAAAGAAAATACTTTTCCCTTCCTCTTTTTGGGGTATATTTGATTTTTTTGTCTTTTTCAATAATTTTGGAAAAAGAATAAAAGAATGTTACGTTACAAAGGAGAATTGAGTGTCGCAAACATACTAGTTCCAAGCGCAAGGAACACAGGGATGTTCAGGGCAAAGAGACATATGCAAGAAAATGACACTCGGGAAAAATCCTCCAGGGGCCAAAGGTATCAAGACACAAAAGCAAAATGCTATAGGGCTTGCGTATAAGGCATGCTTCAGATGGTTCAGTTGAGAGAAACATGGAGCTAGCATTAGGCCAAAGACGCAGGTATGCAAATGCGATTAGCAAAAAAGACAATGGTAACGTCCTTCAATGTAAGTTTAATGAGCCCAGATAAGGTAAGCTCAGCGTTTTTTCATATTTAGAGAGTCTGAAAAAACATAAAAGGAGACTCCATTGGGGTACCTTTTTCGAAGGTAGTCTAGTCGGTTCGAAAAGGGGTAAACTAGCACCGACAAGACGTCTGTTCAAAACCATTTTAACGAGTGTGATAAGGACAAGATCACTCAGCCATTTTTTCATTTTTAAGGAGTTTGAAAAAAGATTAACTATGGACTCCATCAGGAATGTTCTTTTGGACCAGTTTAACGAGTGTGAGAGAATAAGGTCACTCGACGATCTTTTCAATTTTAGGGAGTCTGAAAAGAGCTTAACGATGGACTCTGTGGGGGTCCTTTTTCGTAAATTTAGTCCCTTAGGCCCGAAAAAGGGTTAAAATGATATCTGAGAATACTCTTATAGAGAACCGAAGTTCCATAGAGTATACCTTTGTTCGTACAGTTGATCGTCCGGACCAAAAAAATGGTAAACTACCGCCGGACAGACATGACTTCAAATTTTAGTTTAACGAGTGTGAAAGGCCACAAGATCTTTTGAAAATCTTTTCATGTTTAGAGGGTCTGAATAGGGCTTAAAAGAAGACCCGTAGAGGTTACTTTTCTCAGTTAATCCGGACGAGATCGAAAAACATAAATGCAGTCTCACCGGATGTTGCTTTCGGATCTCAAAGTGAGCTTGAAAAACAACAAAGTTAGCTCATGATCGACACTTTGTGGGTCGATGCTGGGTATCTCCTCAAGGGAGTAGTATGCTCCGACGAAAACATTGTCTATGATGCCAGGGGTTCTGGAGAGATTTATAGGTACCATTTCAACGATACTTTCCATATTACCCTCAGCATAAACAACACGAGTAGCCAAAGGATTGATAGGACAAGACCTATCTCTAGTCATAGTCAAAGTGAATTCCCCTGCTTCGATTCTGCTTAACTCTGGGAGGAAGTATGATCTATGATGAAGATCATCCCAGGGTTTGTCCGGACTAGTCATTGCTTCAATTACTGCTTCGTCAGAGGGAAAGACTAATTCTAACGAATCAATGTTAGTGAGAGAACTTTGAGCCCAAATAGGCTCTAGAAGCAGATAAAACTCTTGTGCAGGAGTTGGATCTGGGTTAGATGAAGCTTGCTGTACTAAAGAGTACACTACTTCAGCTGTGGACAAGGGCATGGACATGCCCAGATTCCCTATCCCCTCCTTCGTGGCCGATGGGGAAGGAAGTATCCATGGATCGATGAAGTAAGTCATGCAAAACGATGAAACTTGAAAAATCTCAACCCTATGGTGACTGGATATAAACTTGATATCACCTTGAGGGGGCGGGTAATCGAAGGTACCCATCAAATATGGGCACAAGCCAACCCCTACGTTGACTACACCTGGTTGAGGATTATCAATCAAAGGGACCGTGGATGCCCCCAATGAAGGGTCAGGTATGGAGAAAGACAATTGATCAATGGTCACAATTTGGCCCTCGTGTGGAAACAACAATACCCTGAAAAATGTAGAAACCACATCTTGCATGGCATAAGTCCAACTCCTCCCTAACAAGAGGTTATAGTCGAGGGGCACGTCGACTACTTCTACCTTGACACACACGGTCTTCCCTCTTAACTGCACGAGGAAAGAGGGAATGATACCATGTGGTTGGAATGAATGACCGTCGAAAGAAGTGAGGAGAGTAGGTGACAGCGACAAAATGAGATGGCCAATGACCTTCCAACATGCCAATGACATAACACATGTCGAGGCGCCCTCATCAACCACCGTGTGGAAGATATTCCAAGTAAAAGTTTTCGTGGGATAAGCCACTACTATCTGAAACACTACGTGGTAAGGAAGACGGGGTTTTAAGTCGGTTGTATCCAGCATGATTGTACCCGGCTTACAAGTCTCGGTAGATCCTAAAGCGGTTAACAAGTCTTTCCTCTGGGAAGGGAAGCTTTGGAGGACTTCCAAAGCGGACATCGCACAAGGGGTTTGTGATAAATCTTCCACCACATAATAGTTCTGGGCAACCCTTTCATTTGGGTTGTGAGAATCTTTTTTGAACACGCCTTTTGGGACACGTGTCATTGTTTTTCCCAACGTCTTCTCAATCTGTAGAGGAAGAGATGGGAATTCGACTTCTTTTCCCTTCTCAGAAGTGCTTGGTTTACTATAGTCATGCGCTCTAGTCGATATAAAAGCATCACCCTTCACCATATATACATTCACGAATGCAGGGTTGTTCGAAGACGGAGAGGGTCCTTGGCTACTCCCTTCCGTGCTTGCAGAGGCTTGGGTTAGATTTTTCCCATGTTGAAATGGATTGGTTAACACAATAGGCTGTTTCTGTGTCACAAAATTTTGGGCTTCTGCAAGCCGAGGACATATATGGGTCGGGTGGTCTTCCATGCACAAGTTGCATGGATACCTGAAGGCAACTTCGTTAGCATAGGAGGCCAACGCAGATCATGACAGATAGGGTCATTCAACAACCTTGTCAAGTCTGGAAAATGCAAAGTTGCTAGGAAGGGTAGTTTGGGTTGTTGGTGATAACCTGGGAAAAAGGGGCTTGGAGTTTGATTGGCACCAGGTTGCCATGAAAAGTTTGGCTGCTGGCCCGGATTCTAGTAAAAACCATGGCCATGGCCAGCGTATGGATTTTGCGTGTGAGGAGACATCATCGGTTGATTTCCAAAATAGGACATAGATGGTTGGGCATGCATTACATTCGAAGGACTTTGGGAAGGATTGCCCCATGTCGTTCCCATGGGGGTAGGCATAGTGCTTTGTCCGGGGTTCCATTTATTGTGAAAATAATTACCCCAGATCGAAATTCCTGACAAGGGAACTGATCTCTGCCAAGAATTCCAAGGCCCTCATGTGGAAGAAGTTCTTGGGTGTGCCCCCTGTGTAGGAATAGTACCCTGCATAAGAATAGATTATCCGAAACCGGGGTTTCCCCCAGTTGGGAAAGTAGCTGACGAAAAGGTGTTGTTACAAAATGCACAGAACAAAGAAAATAGTGTCAAACCTACCGACATATTATGCGAAGGTGGTCCTTGAATCCCTGCTCCAAATATACTATGGTGTGCAGGCGGGCCGACGGAAGGTTGGTGAGTGCCACTAAGCGAAGGGGACGAAGGAGGGATATGACCTCCTCCATAAGGGAAAGTGTTAAAGGGAGAGGAAATGCCCCCCATGTGGCCTTGCAGAGGAGCATTAGAGCTCCCTGCCCCCAGACCTAAAGTCTGTGAAGTGGAGTAGGAAAGTACAAGACTTGTACCTGAACTAGGCATCCAGTATGAGAATGGAGGGTCTGTCGCACTTGGTGTGAAAGGGGTTGTGGCCGCCGCCAGAGACGAGATTGGACCACTGTGAAATGTAGAGGCAACCGAGACCATGGTGGCTCGGATTGGTGATGGTGGGTTAGGAGGTGGAAACTCTCTTGTGGTGACAACCGTAGTGGGAATTGAAGAATTCCAAGAAGGAGTAACAACATTTGTTTCCATTGCTACGTGTGACACTGTCTGGCACTCATAAGGATGAACCGGTATGATGGTGGGTGCCATAAGATTAGTGGTGGAGGTTTCAACTAGACCAGAAGCTTTCACTCCAAGGTCTAAAATGGTCGATTCCTTTGGATGTTGGTCGGGCACAATTTATTGTGACCCGGTCGCTTCAAAAGACCCTTGTTGGTCTAGTTTTTGCCTTAGTGGTGGTGGGGGTGGCTCCAGTGTAACCGACGGTAGGCCAAGAAGCCTTCGTGACTGGCGAAGCTTGTGATCCTCCACTGTGTAAGAATATCAAAGACACTCTAGGGATTTCTAGTCATTCAAAAACAACACACACTTAAAAAGTCCCTATAAGATAAGACAGACAAACACTAAATTAATTGGAAGAACAGTTACAACAACCAACACTAGAGCAACTTACCGTTGCAAGTGAAACTCGAAAACGGAAGCACCCTCTGGGTATACTCTGAAAAGTGTTGTCCAATGTCTGTCCTAGGTACCGCTGTATACCCCCGCAGTCACTTGTGTATGTCCCTAAAAAACATAGGCAACTAGGTTGCTAGTGTGCGAACAATCACCAGGTGGGTATAGTCGAAAGTTGGGTAGACCACAATGAGCAGGGTATTGAGACCGAAACCTGTCAAGGGTATCGAGAGCAAGTGGTTTGGAAGACAACTGAGGACCTCAAACGGATTCGAGACCCATGAAGCTCTGTGGCAAATGCAATCGACGGAATCCCAAGACAAGCCCTCCATATGTGTTCTCCACTACGATTGGTTCAACTTTGGAGGGGTTATCTCCGCTACCTTTCCCCACGCGACCTCGTGTTTATCCCCTGTGTTAGAGTGGGGTCCCAGATAAATTTCACGATACTGGACTTGGACACTCGCTAACCCAGACTCCAATGTTTGATTTTAATGGCCTTGAAGAGTTTCCTCTCCAACCTAATCCAAGGCCCTAATCCTGAACTAGTTGGTTAACCCTGCAAACATAAAAGTCTAATGAATTTTAGATTTAGCGTTAATTTTATGGCTTGTCTTATTTCAAAGGGTATGAAAGTGAAACTAGTGATGTTTGAAAGACGAAAGTAAAACTGAACAGAAAGCTGGAAACAAAAACCTTCACTTAATGCAAATTTTCAACAACTTTAATTTTTTTTTTTTTTTTTTTTTTAATTTTTAAAAATTTTCTAAGATCTTTTGAACAACACACTGAAAGCATGATTTCACTCGACTACGAGCTACTTAATATCTAATTAAACTATCAAGAACTTATGAAAGGAAAGACTTTGCCCTGGTTACTAATGCAAAACAACACTTTTCAACCAAACAAAGAAATGAAAGATTTTTTTATTTTTATTTGAATGTTCAAAAAACACAAAGGAAAAATATCAACAAGTCAAAAACCAAGAAAAAATTCTGGCTTAATCAAAGATCGCAAAGAATCACTTCAAGAAATCACACACTAGCAACTTAAAAAAGGACTCTCACACTTGTCTAAAAACCCTAAAGAAATTTTTTGATGAAAACTTTTAAATGAAAAAAGAAAGCTATGGCTGAGATCAACCCTAAATTATTGACTGTTAGGACATAGATTCAAAAACCTGAGAGGTATAAATCTTGTCAAGGGAAAGGATGACTGCCTCACCCTCAACAAAAACTATCCTGCACAAGCACACTACTGACAATTCAACAACAAGCGTGTGCACACGAGCTGTGTAGAGCTAGAGGGCGTGTACATGCGTGTTGGCCTTATACATGCCGCGTGTATCTCTAAAACTCTGAAACAAACAAAAAACAAACAATCCAAACCAGGAAGATACCAATGATATTGAGAACCAAGATCTCTTGAAGGCTTAGACACTCTCTTTAACAGAAAAAAGAAAACAATGTAAGGAAAAAATTCGTAAAACAAACCAATCTGAGATGAACCCTAAGCTATAGACTGCAAATAACCAAGACTAGAAAGAGTTCCAGAAAACCCCTGAGAATGACTGATTCTGATAGGGAAGAGGATGACTGCCTCAAAAAGTTTCTGGAATCATACACGCTACTGTTACTTCTTCAGTTAGCGTTTACACGCGAGCTGTAAGAAAGTAGGGCGTGGGTACACGCGTGAAGACCTTATGCAGGCCGCGTGTACCTCTGTGGGTATCGAAAAAACACAGTCAAGCAAAGAAATAGAGATAGTTGTTATGGAATACCAAAACCTTTGTTATCTTAGACTTTGCAGAAACTTCAAAAAACAGGAAAGAAAACCAGTCTTTTAAAAATACTCAAAAATATTCCCAGGAACCCTAGAGACTTCCCCAGTATTATCGCCAATTTTGTTGTGGTGGGAAATCCCCCTATGGACTATCATTTAGGGTTACATTATGCATGCAGATAAGATTGAAATAATCCTACTTTCTACCTTCGTCCCAGACCTAATCCTCGTTTCTTTTAAGAAAATACATGGTTAAACGAAAATACCTTGTTTCGGATGTTCGATGTCGATCCTTCTTCATGCTTGATCACTTGTTGGCAGCTATCCTCTCAAGACTATCCTCCGTACAAAACAAGCAACAAACTCTACATGCATTTGTTCTACAGATTAATGGGTTAGAGATTCAAACATATATTCACTAAACTATGAAGAATTCATATAGTGGGATGAGAAAAGCATTTCTTTATTATTAACTTTAATGAATCAACTTACAATGTCGAGACCGGTCACTGCTCCACGAACTTGATCCTGGGCTCCTCTTCAAATGTCCTCCAACTTCTTTTCTTTGTATCTCTCTTTGCACAAGGATGGCTAAAGGGTCGGGACAATGGGAATGTGCAATTGGGTAGAGTTTTTTTACTCTTATTCTCCTCTTCCAAATAGGACCCCTAACCCTTCTTTTATAGGCTAGAAGAAGCTAGGTATTTGGGCAAACCCTTGGCCATGCATGGATGAAAGGTTCAATTAACTCACCCAAAGCTGTGTGTTCTGTCGATAACTTTCCTTTTTTCGTACTTTTGTAGGTCCACGTGGGCTGTAGTGGGCTAGCTAGCGTGGACACTGTAGATCCACGAGGGCTGTAGTGGGTTAGCTAGCGTGGACTTTTAAAAATGGAGTTTTTTAGAAGAGTTGTTCAGTAGTGGCTTGGCAAAGAAGGGCTATGAGATGGCCTGATGCTAGGTAAGCATGTATGGTGCAAATTAGGGTTATAACAGTTGGGAGTGATTTTGAGCTAGGAGGGGTTAGTGGTTAGGGTTTTCTTATGGTTTCCATGGTTAGGGTTTGGAAAGCTTGACTTGTACTAGGTTTGTGATAAAGTTGTGGTATATACTTGTACTTCATATATATATATATAATTTCCAATTGTCGAAAAGTTATGTACTTGCAAATTTGATTTTTTAGCTTATGTTATATTCTTAATTGGGTAGATTTCAACCCTTGTTGTTCATGTTGATTTGATATAACATATAGTTAAATTGATTAAGTGATGTAATAAATATATGAAAGATAAAGGACTAGATTTGATGTTGTTATAATTCGATGTAATAAGACATTCTAGATATGTTATATGCCTTGAAAAGTGTGCCCTAAGGGCTATAACATTGTGATATTGAAGTACATTCATATGATATTTATTCCCTTGGGATAACAAGTGAAATTGGGTTGAATGGAAGTGAAATATTACTATTATAGCTTAATATTTTAGATTATTCCTATCATTGAAAGTTCACAGGGATTAGATCCAAGCAACCTCAAGTAAATGAGATGAAATTACATGACTACATGGTATTAAAGATGATTAGATTGAGATTGAATTATTTCTGATTTTAAGGTCATATATTTCAGTTGTTGAACTTGGGAATGATTGTTGGGTGGTGAAATCATAGTGTGTTTGAGATGAGCACTGACACTGATGAAGGGTTTTCTTGGTTGAAACATAAGTTGCTATTGTGATGAGAGAGTGTTTTCACATGTGACAAGTGGTAGATCTACTTTATTGATGGTTGGTATGTATTTATGTTTAGTGGGTGAGATGCCAAAGAGGACCTATGATAGGTGGTTGATTTGTTCCAATGGATACCAATGTGTTCTATTTCATTTATGGATGGCACATATTTATTTTTAGGAGATGAGATGCCTAGGATGACATATGATAGGTGGATTATTTTTTCCAGTATATGCTAGTGTGTTTTCACCTATGATAAAGGAGGATCTAATTTTTTATGGTTGGTACATGATCTATATTTTAGTGGGTGTGATGCCCAAGAGGACTTGTGATATGTGGTTAATTTTTTCTAGTGGATACCGATGTTTGGAGTGGATTGATGCCTATGATAGGCATGCTTGACCATTAGATCATTTGATAATTTTTAGAGTCTTGTATGGATTGTTTCATTATGTGATATATTGTTGATTATTGGCTAATCTATTTTAGTTGAGTTGTGACTCAAGGGTTTACATGAATGGTGACCTTGCTCAATTTTGATGATTCTTATAGATGGAGGGAGATTCTAACATTATCCCTTAGGGATATAATTGGTTGTACATCTTGTATATTCATGGAGAGATTGATCATAGATGTGATAGCTGGTGTGATGATAAGATATTAATGATATTGTAATATTAAGCATGTGATGATGACTTTAGGGATTCTATACTTTTGACATGTTACTATTGATGTCTTCCTTGTTCTAGAATGATTTTAGAGTTCGACATGAAACATTGGTAATGTTGGAGTTACTTCACACACACCTAGGTTTATTTTTCCTAAGGTTTTTCCTTGTTTATTAGTCATAATTAGTCATTATCTAGTCTCCTATATTTAGGGGAGAATATTCCACTTGGAGAATATTCTCTTTCAGTCGACACTTCAGTTTGACTAGTTGAGTTGAGTTTAGATGCTGCATTGGTTTTGTCACCATGCAACATTGGGATCATCACCATGATAATGCACACTTGCCTTGGGATCATCACTAGACTAGAACATTACCCTTGATTTCCTGAGTTAACTCCTTACTACTCTTTGTTCAATCAGTTAACTGAAGACTAGTTGACTAGTTAACTCAACTAGGTGGCAATTCACTCCCGTAACTGCCTAAGAGACTAGACTAGGTGGAAATTTACTCCTGTAACTATTGGTGTGTGTCCATATCACTCTAGACCACCACTATGGCTCATTAATTACTCATGTATCCTATATCTATTGTAAATTATTCACTCTTTGAGTGTGGAATACGGTTAATGAGAATTCTTCCATTCTTTCTCTCTTGCTTCTTCTTTATCAATTTATCTCTACGAATGTGTGCGGTATTTTTTAGATAGATCTATTCTATGAAGGTTCAACACATTTACATGGTATCAGAGCCAATAGACTGCTAAGCAAAAGCTACACCAAATTTTTTTTGCAGGTACAAAAGATTGAAGACAACAAAAAGATGGATTATTCGCCATAAATACTTCTCACGCCTCATAACTATTTGGAATCGAAGCCAAAAATTCTGCTTATGCTCAGATGTAGAGGCTTGTACCAAATAACTATGGCAATGGAAGTAGAGCCTGATTTTGTCGATGAGAAAAATGACTTTCTCAATAGACAAGATATGGCCATAGGATGTATCCTCTATTTTATTTCTCCCGAAATTCTCCATCAAGTATATGATGACTCACAA